>JASFAX010003824.1:0-41351 GCA_030737875.1 Allium sativum
CATTACGGCTTAAGTTCTTCAACTTTTCAGTTTCTAAGAACTTTTCAAATTTTTCAAAAATTTGGCTAACACCCTAAATTTTCAAAAATTTTCGCCATAACCTCCCCTGCACCGGGAGCTTCGGGATATTTCAAATAGCCTCCCATGGCCCACATCGATCCAAAAAGAAAAAAACAGCCAAGCGACTAGCCAATTGGCTCAAAAACTCATTCAAACCCAATAAATTTGTAAACATGTACATATATGTTGGGCAAACAATTTTATTCTTCTTCTCTAGCCTCCTTGCTATGACCTGTTCAATGTAAGTACATGTATATGCATGCAAATGCGACTAATTTTCAATACAACTCACAATTTGGTTCAAGTTGGCTAAAGGTTCAACATTTAATTAGTCAAACAATAATCAAACAACACAACCAGCAATCAATTAGTTGATTATCATTTCAAATTCATAACTTTAATACATAGTCCAAAAATCAGATTTTTGATGCCAAATCACAACAATAAGCCCTATCCAGTTTTGGTTCTCACACAAGTCAATTGGAAATATATAGAAATCCCACTTTCGTCACTCGAAAATAAATACTGGTGATGGTATACTTCATCATCAGGACCATGTCCGGGCGACTAGAGCGTGACTCCATATCTATCCAGTATATTAAAACTTCAAATACACGCGGATCTGACGTATACGCAAAATCTGTATATACCAGGTAGTCCAAATCAATATAGATAAATATTCAAATACGAATTATTGAATTAAATTTTCAAAAAAAAAACTTGTTTTCAATTTTATTTTTCAAAAACGCTACTCTTCACACTCGTTCTAGGATACAACTGATCCTATCTCTAACGAGTCATTCTCGTTGGATATTACTAATCCAATCACTGATGAATTCTTTTGTTTGGTTCTAACGTGTCTTGTTCTCCGAGCTCTGCAAACCAAAGCTCTGATACCAACTGTGAAGACCCGTAACTTCCCCGCGATGAGAGAGCGGATACTTTGAGGACACGACACATTGGAACGCAAACAGAAGAACATTTCATTGTATATGCAACAATTCCATCAGAATACAAGAATATACAGAGTATGAATAAATATTACACAGGAAATATCAGAGATTTAAATTACATTTAAATACATCGCAGCGGAAAAACAATACAAAGCACAACTGAAAACAGATACACGGATACAGAGCTTTCCGAATATCGCTTCAGTTGTAAATTAGGATCCTATGAATATAAATCTGCAAAACCAAAACTACTAGCTGCCCGTGTCAAAATAAGGGCACCCAGAGTTTAGGTTATAACAATAAACTCCAGGTCAGTCATGTGACTGGTGTGAGAACTAAAACAGTTATTTAAAACTTTACTTTAAATCAGATATATCACGGGACCACGCCGTATAACACGAAACGGGTTTCCTCCCAAGAATACCAATGCATATAACAAAATAGCGCAATGTTTTTTGGAAAAATGAAGCTATTATAAGACCCAGGTCCCATCACACAATGCAACGCAAGCCGGAAGATAGGGTTTTCCCTTATAATAGCCAAACATGCTTGGTACGTTAAAAACAAATCATTTGATACTATTATAAGTGCATAGTGTATAAAACAACTTCAAATATAAATGTATCAATCCTAGACGGCATGGGTACCATATATCATGTCACCATACTAGGCTCTACAATCAAAACCGCAAAGTCACATATTTGGAAATTGGATTTCCGTCTGTGAACCGAGGCTATGGATCGTCCTCTACCGAATTCGAGACTGTCTAGCCCGAGCCTTAGGACCCAGACTCGGGTAGGCCATTGGATCGTCAGGGACGGTCCACCGAGGTGAATTAAAATGCCTGAACACTGCATTTCCCCGCCCTTCGGGGCGTAAATGAGTCATATGACTCCATCGGCTCCACAAAGTCACTGATATATCTGAGGCGCCTCGCAACAGCAACAACCAGACAGGCGAAAATAATATAAATGTCAGGGCTGGTAGGTCACTGACACCACCCTAGCTAGAAAGAAACACATGCCCTCCCTGATGTCCTCTCCCGTTTCTGATTCACAACCGGGGTGTGAGGCTCGCGAATCAACGTTACACAAAGCTATGCCACACAGGCGGTGCTCTGATCATCAACCACAAGATTTTGCTTTCCAACAGAAGCCTTGATCAATTGCCACTTTGGAAAGCCACACAGACAATTCACTCCATGCGATTGATATCCATCAATATATAACCTCTGAGCTCGTATGTCTCAGAGAAGGGCGTTAAGCAAGAGAATAAATTCTCTGCCGCCAAACAGATATAATAGAAATCAATCACACAGAATAAAATCCAATGGCAGACACACAGTCCATTTACAAGTTCGTTCTGGGTCTAAACGAAACTGGAGGCACCTTGTACCTCGCACATCCATCGATCTCCAAGTACGTCTGGACGATCACCAACTGATTCCCTTCTCTTGGGTGTACAGCCCAATCAAGATCATCAGTAATCACCCAAACAATGTGAAGACCTCCGGTCTTTGACCACCGTCTTCATCCTCGACACATCGTCGAATCAGTTTTTCAGAATGGGATAAACCCAGTCTTTCTGAATAACTCGCGTATATAATAAACAAATGTTACACAAACACAACATACGCCTCATTCCAATTCATAATATTCTTTTATTCAAATGTTCTTATACTTTGGGAAAGGTTCCCATTAATTTTATCAAAGATAAATTCTTTAAATTTATTCTTTAATCTTCCTTTGAATATCAATTCAAATTAGTCGGGATTAGCGAACCACACCGAAGTAATCATTTATTTTATTTCCCAATACCAACATATTCATCCCATGAAGCAAAACTGGTAATACTTCATATCTAACACCACAGTGTTATCGGTAAATTCAGTTATCATTTCACGTTCAAATCTAACTAAGGATTTAACCATCGCCTAGAGCAAAACTGGTGATACTCCATTATCGATCATTTTAATCTAATTAAAGATTCATTAAAACTCCACTAGGATTTAATCTTCCCAAAAATCAATATCAATGATGTTTTAACTTGGGAAATCATATCCTGCCTTTAACTGGGTTAAAGAACCAGTGTCATTTAAAACACGGTTCACAATAAACCCAAATCCCATTTGATATTAAATATAAGGCTCTGAATAGAAAATATATCGACTTATATTCAATATCAAGTTCTACGACCAACAAATATCGCATTGGAAATAACGATATAAATATATCTTTCAAATTTCCATAACAATATCTGTATAATCACGAAATCCAACATCGAAATATTCCAATGACAATTTCGATTCAAATCCATTTCCACTTTATATATTGGAAATTCTGATTATCCTCAAAACCATTTCAAATCCGCTTTATTTATTTTAAAAATAAATGGGATTATAATTCTAGTTCAAACCTAGTTCATTTCGATCAAAATCAATTTTTATCTTTTCAAATTTGGAATTTTTCATCCCAATTCTTCACAAATCATTTCTTATGATTTCACACAAATTATTATTATTTTTAATAATTTTATCAAGGCCCGTACAGTCGATTTCCATCAACGGCCATCGAACTGCACTTACAGCGACCTTTTCCAAATTTGATTTGGACATAATTCCAAATCCAGCCATAGTATTTCAAATCTCTAATATTCATTAGAAAGCTCTTTTCGATACGAACCCAACGGTTCTGGTTTGAGGAGAATCTGACGGTCGGATCTCCCGTAATATCCATTCCAAGTCAATGGTCGAAATTCGCGAACTGCCGCGGCACGGCGCGTTCTATTCAGGCCATTATATATATATAATATATATATTATATACATTTCGTCGATTTACATTCAAAATGTATTTTATAAATCGTTTAAAATTCGTTTTCAAAACGATTTCAACTTCATAATCAATTTCTAATAAAAATTGAATATTCCATATCATTCATTTATAAATGATAATATTTTCAAAACGTTATATTTTGAAATCACTTCCTTTTCTGTAAGCATTATAAAAAAGAATATAATCGATATAAATATCATTCGCGTCAAAATGGCGCTTATCTAACCAACACGACTTTATATATTTCAATAACTTCGTTATTCTATTTAACAAATGAATATTTTCTTCAACACATGAATTTTCTTTTTATTCAACACATGAATTTTCTTCTATTCAACACATGAATATATATTTTATTCAACACATGAATTTTCTTCTATTCAACACATGAATATATATATTTTATTCAACACATGAATTTTCTTCAATTCAACACATGATTATATATTTTATTCAACACATGAATTTATAAAAAAAAAATTGATCTGTGAAAAGAACGACGGGGGAGGGAGAATATAGAGGGGGGTTTTATATAAATAATATATATTTTATTTTTTAAAAATTTCAAAAAGCAACTTTTTATTTTGAACTCGAAATCAAACCCACCGACTGTCGTCACTAGCTTATTACCCCCATTACGAACACAATGGGATATGTATCGTAGGCTGATTCGATCGTTTCGATCAGTTTCCATCAAAATCAAAATATATCTCTATATATCAAATTTAAACGTACATTTCAATTTACCGGGGCCACATACGGACTCTAAAAATTCCCGAATAATATTTTCTAGCTTCGTGTTGACAATACGGTCCTAACAAAACTAATTTCATCAAATTTTGAGACCGTTTGAAAAATGGCCATTTTCTGGCCGATCGAAATTGACTGAAACTGTCAAAACACGTTTTCCTTTGCCATGCTCACATATTGATTCGAAAAATTACGAATTTTGGAATCTAGCAATAACTTGACATCACGGATCCAACAAAAGTGGTTTCGTCGAAAACATAGGTCATTTGCAAAATTCCCATTTTTAAGGGCCAGAATTCCATAGTGACTATTCTGAATTTTCAACTGGGCATAACTTTTGATTCCCGTAATAAAATTACATTTTTTCGGATTCGATGGAAAGATGTTTTCAAATAGATTCTAATATTTTTGGTTTCGCTAAAATCCGGTTTATTTTGAATCCTGTACATTCATTTGAACTTTGAAATCAAAATTTCAAACTACCGCGCCATTTTCAATTCCTTTTATAATTAAAATAAAATATTTATATTCTAACGACGATTCAAATAAATATATTCATTCTACTTCTACTCAAAAAAATTTCTCATCGTTATTATTTAAAATAATCCATTTTAAATATTCAAAATCCACTAAAATTGCCAAAATAAAAAATTTAAATTGGCTCGGATTTCCGGGTTATTACAACATGTGACATAAAATGGGTTTAATATGATGACATGTAAAATATAGACTTGAAAGAATAGAATGCCTAATTATATAAAAAATTTACAGTAAATAGGAAACTGTAACCACACTTAGACACAAGGTTAAACTACACTTATGGTAGAAGTCCGCTCTGAACTGCCCGACATATCCAGCATCTACAAGTGATAAATCTAATGTGAGAGGTCTAAGTGCATAAATAAAACATCTAGTGGTGCAAAGACACGAGGATAAGTCAACTTGTGGAAGAATTCTGCCCGTAATAGCCTGGCAAATTCAGCATCCACAAGTGTACGCTTAATGTGAAAGGTCTAGTGCATATATATATACATATATAAAAATATATGTAAATAGCAGGACTATTGTACAACATTAATTATAATTAATGGAAATAAATGGAACTGAAAGGAAGATACAATAGTAAAAAAGAAATAAATGAACGTGGAATGATAATAACTTATTATAAACAAATTACATTAATGGGAATGTTGTATAATAGGTAGACTTGTCCTAGGGACAAGTGAACATTATAACTTAGATTATAATAAACTAGTAAGGAAATGAGATAAATGGAGAAATGAGATAAGTGGCAATTAATTGCAAATTATGTAATCGGTAAATGGAGAAACCTGAAAACAATTGTTTGTAATAAGTAGTGAAAAGGGGGAAAGTTTATGAAATGTAAGAAGTTGTACTTAATTATAAATTAAGTAACTTGTAAACTTGGAAATCTAAAGTCTGCTGATAAGAATAACATGTTAAGGCTTGTCCTAGGGACAGGAGGAAATTATAATATAGGTTATAGTAAATGGAAAGGAAAATTATTAGTGAACCTTTGTTTAAAGAACTAAGTTAATAAGTAAGCAACGATAAGTTGTAGTGACAATATAAGATGGAATTATGATTAAATAGGAAGGAGTGAGGCAAACTTATGAAATGAAATAAGTTATATTTAATCATAAATGATAAATGACATGTTAAATAGAAAACACGTGAATTAAGATATACTTAATTACGTATTAAGTAGAACATTTTATCGTAATATTGAAATCAACCAAGAATATAAAGGGATTGTTTATTATAGACCTTGGATCACAATCTAGGAAATAACATGTTGTAGGCTTATTAATAAACTTAAAGGGGTTAAGTTATATGACTGAAATCAATAAGCAAGAGGAACTTGGTAACTTGAATAAGAAGTCAATGTGAAAGGGAATAACAATGTTAAATGGAAATTTGATGAGGTAAAGTAAGCGCATAAAGGAATGTTTAGACATAGGGTCTAATAACTTATTAAATGGGGGCGCATGGACCAGTCCACACATTTGAGGGTGAATAACCCGACGAGGTAGATCATTGTGGCATCATAAGGCACGAGGGGAGCACATGTTCATCTTATTATTTTGTCGGCTCCGAAGGACTGGAAGAGGAAGCACGCGACTTCCTGAGATACGTAAGGTGCTCCCGGTAGTCCTCTGTGCGGTGGCAGATGTTTAGGTTGTGCTCGTAGAGGTTGGGTCTGCGCGTTACTACCAGGTAGATGGGTGTAACAACCCGGAATTTCTAAACAAATTTAAAAAATTTATTTTGACTATTTTAATGGATTTTTAAAATTTAAAATGATTTATTTTTAATAATAACGACTAGAAATTTATTTTAATCGAAGTTAGAAAATATATATAACTAATTTAATTATAAAAGGAATTTAAAATGACGTGGTAGTTTGAAATTTTGATTTTAAATTTCAAATCAATGTACATGATTCAAAATAAATCGGATTTCAGTAAAGCTAGAAATATTTGAATCTGTTTAATTATATCTTTCCAACAAATGTGAAAATCCCAGATTTCATAATAGGAATAAAAAGTTATATCCAGTTTAAAATTCAGAATAGTTGTTATGGAATATATATATATATTTTTTAATATAATATATATTTTAATATAATATATAGCCATTTTACAAACGACCTCCATTTTCGACGAAACCACTTTTGTTGGATCCGGAATATCAAGTTATTGCTAGATTCCAACTTTCATAATTTTTGGAATTAATATGTGAGCATGGCAAAAGAAAATGTGTTTTGTCAGATTTTAGTTAAATAGGATCAACCAAAAAATGGTCATTTTTCAAACGATCTCCAAATTTGATGAAATTAGTTTTAGTAGGACCGTATCATCAAAACATAACAAGAAATAGTTTTTTTAGAATTTTTGGAGTCAGCATATGGCCCCGGTAAATTAAAATGTGTGTTTAAATTCAATATATATTGATTTATATTTTAATTTAAAGAAAAACTGACTGAAATAATAGAATTGGATTACGAAACATATCCCATTGTGTCCGGAATGGAGGTATTTAGTTATTGGCGACAGTCGTTAGGATCCTTTTAGAGTTAGATGTGCTAAATTAGTATTATTGGACTTAAATTGAATTAATTTAATAAAATAATTATAGAAATACTATAAATATACACCATATTCCGTATTCTTCCTAAAACTTAAACACAGCCACCGCTTTACTTCTTCAATGGACGAAATCATCCCAAAACAATTCGTTAATTTCTCTCCTCCTATTCGGAATATGGTTCTTAAGAAAAAATTGAAGAGGAAATCATGACCTTTCGATCCATACGGAGATGATCGGATTTCATTTATCGTGGCGGTGGGATTTGTACCCCAAACCAGCGTCGTACAAGGGCGTTTTTTTAGGAGGATAGAGGTGCAAAGTGCACCTCATTTGGCACACCGGTGGAGGGAAGAATGGCGGAGGGCGTGGCATTTTTTGATCGGAGGCCGGTGCCTTGTGGCTTGTGCGCGGTCGAGAAGTCAAAGCTAAGCAGGTTACAGGTTTTCTTGATTCGAGACCTGAAGGAATAAGAAGGCCACGTGTATCTTAATGATATAATTAACTAAAGCTAATTATGTTTAAATACTTTAATAATATAGTTAATCTTTAAACGATGATATCTTATTCAAACAAACACAGAAATGAACGATTTCTGGTGCACTAAAACCATAAATTCGTGATCTACACAATGGAACCGACCAAGATTGAAACAGAAGCAATTGGAAATTCTGACTGAATTAAACATCTAGTTTATTTCGGTAAAATAATCGTTTGTATAACGATTTCGATCCGGTCAAGGTGAGAACTCCTCACTAAAAATTCTGCATAGTTATTTATTTATTTTCATAACTAAAAATTTTATAGAATTGCCAGTGTTGATTTTTATCAGTTTTATTATTATAAATTGTATACAGTGCATGTTAGATCACTTTCTTTATCCACAAACCATGGACGATTTAAATTGACTGTATTGTGTGATCGTTTGTGATGTTGTGACGGTTAACATATTAAAAATAATGTTAATGTATTGGTTGAAATTAAATTATAAATATTCATTTATAATTTAAAAATGGAAAATTGGCTAAGTAAAAAAATAATTCAAACTGAACTAGAATTGGTTAAATTTATTAATCAATGATTTATTTAAATAAACTGTTGTTGTTTAAGAACCCCACACGGGTATTGGGACGATATTTGACATACACTAGTCCTAATATTTAGTTGTATTTTAATCGATATATTGACAGTCTGTGATGAACGTTATTTATTTATTTTAATTCTCACACAGTTGCAAATTTCACTCTGGATGTGAATGGACTTTTTTTTTATTATTTATCATTATTTTTTCATACATGTGATATATGAAATCCATATAACTGAAATTATATGGTAATTGATTGAGTCGCATTCCGATTCAGAAAAAAAAGGCATTTTTAAATAAAGAACATTTTAAAATAAAGAATATTTTAAATAAAGAATATTTTAAAAAAAATCTTAAAATAAAGAATCTTTTAAAACAAAGAATATTTTAAAATAAAATGTTTTAACAATAAAAATCACAATTTTATTGTATGTATAAAGAATTAAAGAATCATTTGTTAAAATATGTTTTTATACATTAAAAATTTCATCTTTAACATGTTAATGAAAATAAAATAATCATTTGTTGAAATATATTTTTGTACATTTAAAATGTCATCTTTAACATGTTAATGAAAATAAAATAATCATTTGTTGAATTATGTCTTTGTACATTAAAAATGTCAGCTTTAACATGTTAATGAAAATAAAATAATCATTTGTTGAAATATATTTTTGTACATTAAAAATGTCACCTTTAACATGTTAATGAAAATAAAATAATCATTTGTTGAAATATATTTTTGTACATTAAAATGTCACCTTTAACATGTTAATGAAAATAAAATAATCATTTTTTGAATTATATTTTTGTACATGTCATCTTTAACATGTTAATGAAAATAAAATAATCATTTGTTGAAATACATTTTTGAACATTAAAATGTAATCTTTAACATGTTAATGAAAATAAATTAATCATTTGTTGAATTATATTGTTGTACGTTAAAAATGTCATCTTTAACATGTTAGTGAGAATAAAATGTTTGAACAATAAAAATATCATTTTTATTGAATGTATAAACCAATACAAATATTCATGTATGGAATAAAATATTTAAACTTAAAATAATATTCCGTGAAGAATATATAAAGGTGAAGCTGAGTTATGTAGTAAACGCCATTTAAACCCGAACGGGTTTATCGGTCGATTTTATTCATTTTATAATGAATATCGAAAAAGAAGTGATTTCAAAATTTATTATTTTGATAAAATTATCATTTTAATATGATAAAGATATAGAATATTCAATTTTGATTTAAAATTGAAAATGAAGTTGAAATCGTTTTAAAATAAATTTATAAATTATTTATAAAATACTTTTTAAATGGATATCAACGAAATATATATAATATATATATTATATTTATAATGGCCAAAATAGAACGCGCCGCGCAACGACAGTTCGCGAATTTCGACCATTAACTTCAAATTGATGTAACGAAAAGAGCTTTCCAATGAATATAAGAGATTTGAAATATAACAGTTGGATTTGGAATTATGTCCAAATCAAATTTGAAAAAGGTCGCTATGGATGCAGTTCGGTGACCGATATTGGAAACCGATTGTACCGGCCTTAATAAAATTATTAAAAATATGGAAAAATTATTTACAATCATAATAAATGATTTGAAAAGATTTTGGATGAAAAATTCCATATTTGAAATGATAAAAATATGTTTTTAACGAAATGAACTAGTTATTAACTAGTATAATAATCCAATGTTTTTAAATAAAATAAATTGGATTTTGGGTTGTCGTGAATGGTGTCTTAAATAACACTGTTCTTAAACCCCATATGAAAGGAATAAATCTTTTAATTAAGATTATTAGAGTTTCCAATTATATTTGATAATTGGAATAAATTTAAAAGTGAATTGGGTTGAAATGTGCTTTTTAAAGACATTCGTTCTTTAACCCGATTAATAGTGAAATTATAATTTGGAATTTATAAATTTTCTATTAAGATTTAAATGGAAATTTTCCAAAGTAAAGTTTTCCAATTTAATATATTAAATTGGAATTGAATGGAATTTGATTTCGTAATAAACGAGATGAGCTTCTGTGAATGAAGATTGTTACTATATAAGGAATTTAAAAGGCCTTGCCGTTATTCCATTTTTATTATTTTTCTGATACGGAAATTTATATCGATTATATATTGATCTGATTTCTATGAAGATTCCATATGTAATGGAAGATGAATTTGGGTTTGTCGTGAGTTGTGTTTTAAATGACATTGGTTCTTTAACCCAGTTAAAGATAGGATTTAGTTTCCTAAATTTGAATAATCATAAAGTAATAATTTTCGTTATTTAAACCAAATTGGAGTTTTAATCATTTTTAATTAGATTGAAATGGGAATGAGATAATTAAATTTATTGAATTCATGAAATGATAGAGAATGGAGTACCACCAGTTTTACACTAGGCGATAGTAAAAATTTTAATTAGAATTGAACGTAAAGGGGTAATTAACTTTACCCAGAACACAGTGGGTGTTAGATATGGAGTATTACTAGTTTGCTCCATGGGATGAATAGGTTGGGATTGGGATAATACATAATAAATGATTATTTTGGTAAGGTTTGTTAATCCCGACTAGTTTTATAAACCTTAGTTTGGTTTAAAATTGATAAAGGATAAATCAAATCTTTTGAATTGATATACAAAGGAAGATTAAAGAATAAATTTAAAAGTATTTATCGTTAATAAAATTAGTGGGAACCTTTCCCTAATAATATGAATATTTTATTAAAAAAATATTCTGAATTGGAATGAGGCGTATGACGTGTTTTTATAGCACTTGATTATTGATTATAAAATACGTGAGTTATTCGGAAAGACCAGGTTTAATCCATTCTGAACAATTACTATGACGACTAAAGTTGACGATAAAGACGGTGGTTGAAGACCGGAGTTCTTCACATAATTTGGATCAATACTGATGTCTTGATTGGGTTGTACACCTAAGACAAGGTAATAAGTGGTGATCGTTCAGACGTACTTGGAGATCGACGGATATGCGAGGACCTCTCCCATGTATTGGACATATAGGATGAGGAATAAGGTGCCTCCGGTTTCGTTCAGACCCAGAACGGACTTATAAATGGATGTATCTGACATTGGATTTTATTCTATGTTGATTGATCTCTATTAAATATATATCTGTTTGGTAGCAGAGAATTTATTCTCTTGTTTAACACGCTTCTCTGAGACGTATGAGCTTAGAGGTTATATATTGGTAGATATCAGTTGCATAGCGTGAATTGTTAGTGTGGCATGCTAAGATGCAAACGATCAAGGCTTTTGTTGAAAATCAGAGTCTTGTGGATGATGATCAAAGCATAGCTTTGTGTAAGCGATACTTCGCGAGCCTCACACCGCGGTATGAGTCAAAAACAGGAGAGGACTGTAGGGAGGACATGTGTTTCTTTCTAGCTAGGAGTGGTGTCATGGTATGGAGCCCAGACATTTTTACTTATGTGGATGATGGAATGAGGCGCCTCGAATATTGAGTCCCTAGTGGGTTAGATTTTATTCCTCATAGGGCAGGGAAACGTATTGTTCAGGCATTACTAATCCACTAAAGTATTTGTGGACTAGCACTGAAGATCCAAGGTGCAGTTGTGGCTGATTCTGAGACATGGTAGGCTAGATTGTCTCGAATTCGGTGAGGACGATCCCTAACCTCAACTCATAGATGGAAATCCAACTTCCAATAAGACATCGTGTGGTTTTGATTGTAGAACTAGTATGGCGACATGGTATATGGTACCCATGTGGTCTTTTATTGGAACATTTATATTTGAAGTCATTTTTAAACACTATGCACTTATAATATCAAATAATTTGTTTTATAGCGTATCAAGCATTATTTGGCTATTATAATGTAAAACTCTATCCTCCGGCTTGCGTTGCATTGAGTGATGGGACCTGAGTCTTATAATAGCTTCATTTTTCCAAAAAGCATTACGATGTTTTATCTTAAACTGAGATTCATGTGGAGGAAACTCGTTCTGTGTTATACGGCGTGGTCCCTTGATTTACTTTATTTTTAAAGTAAAGATTTAATAACTTTTTGAGTTCTCACACCAGTCACAAGACTGACCTAGAGTTTATTGTTTTAACCTAAACTCTGGGTGCCCCTATTTTCCACACGGGTATCTAGTAGTTTTGTTTTTGTAGATATTATATTCACAGGATCCTGGTTTACAGCTGAAGCGATATTCGGAAAGCTCTGTATCTGTGTATTTCTTTCAGTTGTGTTTTGTATTATTTTTTCACTTATATTTAAATGTAATTTAAAACTCTGATATTTTTCTGTTGTATATTATTATTCATACTCTGTTATATTCTTGTACTCTGATGTAAATTGTTGTAATAACAATGAAATGTTCTTCTGTTTGTGTTCTGATTTGTCGTGCTCTCAACTCAATCCGGACTTTCCTTTACGGGAGAGTTGGGTTGTTTCATTTGGTATCAGAGCTTTGGTTTACAGAGCTCGAGAACAAGACACATCAGGACCGAATGAAAGAATTCATCAGAGATTGGATTAGTAATATCGAATGAGAATAACTCGTTAGAGATAGGATTAGTAGTATCCTAGAATGAGTTCGAAGAATGTTATTTATAAAAAAACAAATTTAGTTTTGAAAATTTTATCTTAAAATACGTATTTGAGTGTATTATTTTAGTTTAATTTGGACAATCAAGTGTATGAAGATTTTGAATATATGCGTAATTAATGTGTATTCGAAGTCTCAAATATACTAGGTAGATATAGAATCACACTCTAGTCGCCACGAGATGATTTTGATGATGACCAAGGCATCATCACTGTTTATGTTCGAGTTTCGAAAGTGGGATATCTATATATTTCCAATTGACTGGTGTGAGAACCAAAACATAGTTAGGATTTATTGTTGTGAATTGGCACTAAAAATATGATTTTTGACTATATATAAAAATTATACATTTTTAAAAAAGTTAATCACCTAATTGATTGCTAGTTATGATGTTTGATAATTAGTTTAACTAATTAAAATATTGGAATGATAATTAAACAAACCAATAAGTAAATGAAAGTAAATTTGGCCGAATCCAATAAAATATTGGGCTGAATTGAAAATTGTTTGAAATTGCATATATATACATGTGTATATAATGAACAGGTCATAACATGGAAGCTAAGAAGAGGAATAAAACTGTATACCCGACGAAAAGATACATATTTACTATATTCATTGGATTTGATGATTTTATGAGCCGCTTGGCTTTTTCTTTATCTTTTGATTGATGAGAGCCCTGTGAGACAAGTTGCGGTTTTAAATATCAACCCGTACAAAGGAGGTTATGGTGAAATTTTTCGAAAATTTAGGGTGTTAGCCAAATTTTTGAGAAATTAGAAAATTCTTAGAGATTAAAAAGTTGAAGAATGAAAGTTGAGTTGGTTGGTTAAATAACTTTCAGCTCCGTTCCTTTTCGAGGACGAAAAGATTTTTAAGTGGGGGAGATTGTAACAACCTGGAATTTCTGAACAAACTTAAAATTGTTATTTTAACTGATTTAATGGATTTTGAATATTTAAAATGATTTATTTTAAATAATAACGACTAGAAATTTATTTTAATCGAAGTTAGAAAATATATAATTAATTCAATTATAAAAGGAGTTTAAAATGACGCGGTAGTTTGAAAATTCGATTTTAAATTTCAAATGAATGTACAGGACTCAAAATAAATCAGATTTCAGTAAAACCAGAAATATTTGAATTTGCTTAATTATATCGTTCCAACGAATGTGAAAAATCCAGATTTCATAATGGGAATAAAAACTTATGTCCAGTTTAAAATTCAGAATAGTCGCTATGAAATTTATATATATATATATATATATATATATATATTTTAATATAATATATACCCATTTTACAAACGACCTCCCTTTTCAACGAAACCAATTTTTTTGCATCCATAATGTCCAATTATTGCTAGATTCTAATTTTCATAATTTTTGGAATTAATATGTGAGTGTGGAAAAAGAAAATGTGTTTTTCCAGATTTCAGTTGAACTGGATCGACCAGAAAAAGGACATTTTTCAAACGGTCTCCAAATTCGACGAAATCAGTTTTGTTAGGACCGTATCATCAAAGCATAACTAGAAATAATTTTCTAGAATTTTTGGAGTCAGTATGTGGCCCCGGTAAATTTAAATGTGTGTTAAAATTAAATATATATTGATTTATATTTTTATTTAAAGAAAAACCAATTGAAACGATAGAATTGGCTTACGAAACATATCCTATTGTGTCAGGAATGGAGGTGTTTAGCTAGGGGCGATAGTTGTTAGGATTTGTTTGGAGATCGAGGTGTTAAACTAGAATTATTGGAATTAAATTGAATTAATTTAATAAAATAATTATAGAAATACTATAAATATGCACCATATTCCGTATTCTTCCTAAAACCTAAACACAACCGCCGCTTTACTTCTTCAATGGCCGAAATCACCCCAAACAATTCGTTAATTTCTCTCCTTCTTTTTAGAATTAGATTATGGTTCTTAAGCAAAAATCAAATAGGAAATCATGATCTTTCGATCCATGCGGAGATGATCGGATTTCGTTTATCGTGGCAGTGGGATTTGCACCCCAAAGCAGCGTCGTACAAGGGCATCTTTCTGGGTAGAGAGAGGTGTGAAGTGCACCTTGTTTGGCGTGCCGGTGGAGGGAAGAACGGCGGAGGGCATGGCAGTTTTTGAATCGAGGTCGGTGCCTCGTGGCTTGTGCGTGGTGGAGAAGTCGAATTAAGCAGGTTACGGTTTTTTTGGTTCGAGACCTGAAGGAAGAAGATGGCCACGTGTATCCTAATGATGTAATTAACTAAAGCTAATTATATTTAAATACTTTAATAATATAGTTAATCTTTAAATGATGATATCTTATTCAAACAAACACAAAATTGAAAGATTTCAGGTGCATTAGAACCGTAAATTTGTGATCTACACAATGGAACAGTCCAGGACTAAACGGAAGCAATTGGAAATTCTGAGTGAATTAAACGTCCAGTTTATTTCAGTAAAATAATCGTTTGTATAACGATTTCTATCCGGTCAAGGTGAGAACTCCTCACTAAAAATTGTGCAAAGTTATTTATTTATTTTCATAACTGAAAATTTTATAGAATTGCCAGTGTAGATTTTTATCAGTTTAATTATTATAAATTGTATACAGTGTATGTTAGATCACATTCTTTGTCTACAAACCATGGACGATTTAAATCGACTACAGTGTGTGATTGTTTATGATGTTGTGCTGATTAACATATTAAAAATAATGTTAATATTAATGTAGTTATTGAAATTAAATTATAAATATTCATTTATACTTTAAACAGCGAAAATTGGCTAAGTAGAAAAATAATTCAAACTGAATTAGAATTGGTTAAATTTATTAACCAACGATTTATTTAAATAAACTGTTGTTGTTTAAAAACCTCACACGGGTATTGGGACGATATTTGACATACACTAGACCCAACATTTAGTTGTATGTCAATCGATAGATTGACAGTCTGTGATGAGCGTTATTTATTTATTTTATTGCTCACACAGTTGTAAATTTCACTCTCGATGTGAATGGACTATTTGTTGATTATTTATCATTATTGTTACATACATGCGACGTATGAAATCCATATAACTAAAACTATATGGTAATTGATTGAGTCGCATTCCGATTCAGAAAAAGGGCATTTTTAAATAATGAACATTTTAAAATAAAGAAAATTTTAAAGAATATTCCAAAATAAAGAATATTCCAAAATAAAGAATATTTTTAAAATAAAGAATCTTCTAAAACAAAGAATATTTTAAAATAAAATGTTTTAACAATAAAAATCACATTTTTATTGTATGTATAAAGAATTAAAGAATCATTTGTTAAAATACATTTTTGTACATTAAAAATGTCATCTTTAACATGTTAATGGAAATAAAATAATCATTTGTTGAAATATATTTTTGTACATTTAAAATGTCATCTTTAACATGTTAATGAAAATAAAATAATCATTTGTTGAATTATATTTTTGTACATTAAAAATGTCATCTTTAACATGTTAATGAAAATAAAATAATCATTTGTTGAAATATTAAAAATGTCATCTTTAACATGTTAATGAAAATAAAATAATCATTTGTTGAAATATATTTTTGTACATTAAAATGTCACCTTTAACATGTTAATTAAAATGAAATAATCATTTGTTGAATTATATTTTTGTACATTAAAAATGTCATCTTTAACATGTTAATGAAAATAAAATAATCATTTGTTGAAATATTTTTTTGTACATTAAAATGTCATCTTTAACATGTTAACGAAAATAAAATGATCATTTGTTGAATTATATTTTGGTACATTAAAAATATCATCTTTAACATGTTAGTGAGAATAAAATGTTTGAACAATAAAAATAACATTTTTATTGAATGTATAAACCATTACAAATATTCATGTATGGTGTAACGCCTCGCCTCTATACCCACTATCGTCCAGTTCATTTCATAGAAATGTCGTAGACCATAACGGAAAGTGTGGTTTGTGAAGAGTGACCGATTGTATGATTACTCCATATGAGGAATGCACATCGAATTCTGATACCGACTAAAATTTCGACATGACCATTCGGCACATAGGGCAACTAGACAACGGCTATATGTAATCCGTAAGGCAGTATAAAATAGACAACAAAAATAATATAAATCACAGCCAGACATAGAATAATCATATTACAAAGGCGGAATAGATATGAATAAACCAAGAATGTGTACAATAAGTTAGTGGTCAACAAAGATCCACTAATCCTAGAAGAATAGATACATGTACCATGATCTAAATAAAGGAATATGTACACAGCAACAGATAATGTCATAGGTACAAAAGTACATAAAGCTGCAGAGACAGAGTAGCAAGCAGAAGGCGGAAGATCAATCCTGCGATGAGACCCAGAGGAGTGCCTAAAATGACTCGGCGGTCTGACCCGAGTATTACTTATAAAAATAAACAATAAACGAGTCAGTCTAGTTGTACTTATCAAATAAACTGAGATAATAAGAGTTATAACAAAGGATGACATGATTCTATTGATAATATCTAATCATAAATAAATATGAAACATGGCATGTCAACACAATCAGGAAATGACAATGGAATGTTAGCACACAAACATCTCTAGATAATCTCCTAACTAATGTAGAATGCAACATTCGAATAATAGCACACAACAGGAAATGACAGAGGAAATAAATCTCATGACAAGAAAAGAGCATATAACAGTAAGAATTGACAAATAAATGCCAAACATAAATCGAATTGACATGCATCGCATCAAAGTAAACAAAAATCAAATTGATGCACATCGCACCAAAGTAATCATAAATCAAATTGACGTGCATCGCATCAAAGTAATTAAGAATCAGAAATCATTTAGAAATCTAGAAAACATCATAAAAAGAGGCCTATTCATAAGAAGATGAGCTACGATATCTAGGTAGCTAACCCATTTTTTGAGCCGGAGCTCCCCACAGAGCCGGGTCGTGACCCCGGTAGGTTCAAAACGCATAAATCATAGAAAATCATAGAATGTTGGGCCGAAGTCCCATAGATAAAGGTGCCAAATCGTAGTAAAGTCCCACTCGGGCAATTGCGAACCAAACAAATATGTCGGGATGCGGATACCAATGATCCAGGTGAGTTTAAATTACCCCGAGATAGTTAATATAAGAAAATAGCTAAATGTCCCATAACTACCCGCTATTCTCGAATATATACGAACCCGTCGTTGGTTCATAGTCAAAACAGCGAATAGAAATTATTCCAAGCTAGTTAATATAAGAAAATAGCGACATGTCCCATAACCACATGCTATTCTCGAATATTTACAAGCCCGTAATTGGTTTCTATTCGAAACAGGGAAAATCACCACACATGTTCGAACGCACGAGTCCAAGGATTATTCACCGAAGTAAACATATAAGGGGTCTTAGTCCTCAATTTTACTAAGGTAAATAAACTAAATTTCTCGTCCGATTGATGGGATAAGGAATCGTATATAAATCAATAGTATCGAAACTGGGTTTAGAAATCGAATTTATTTTAAAGGGATTTGAATTTAAAAACTGATTAAACGTTGGTTCGATGCCCATAGACAATATAAAACTCCATTATCCATTGTGGTTCAAATATTCATAAAATCGTCGCCATAGCTAATGGAACACAAAAATCATAAAACATAAACTCATATTACAATGACATACAGGAAATCAAAGGAATAACAGTTGTAATTTCGATCAACGAATGAATTGAAATCCCAAACTAGCACCCAAAGGTTTTAAACTATATCGGAATAGATTCAAAGGATATCGAGTCGATAATTCATGTTTTAGAGTCGTGAATCATAATAGAACTAATATCGGGGGTCAAACCCGAATCAACGACTAAATTAATTCATAAAATAGAGCGCACGGGCTCTAGAACAATTTCTAATGCGATTCACATTAAACGATGAGAACAGAGTCAATTAGAGATCAATATTTGGTGAATCAAACAAATATCAATGTCGATGAATCGAGCTGCTTAAATCTGTGAATTTGTAAAGTTGAAGTTCACAAATGAAGTCTGAACGACCCGAGCTCCGACCGGGAAAGAGCCTGGATGGGGGGTAGACTGTGGACCGATGTCCCTCTGGTCCACGGCAGTAAAACGGTCGACTGGTCAAAATGGGGCGGTTGACTGTTCTTACCTAGAAACAGAACCGGTCGACCGCCCCATTTTGGGCATATCGACTGGTTTTGACCTGGGCGTTGCCCAGGTCAAACCTAGGGGGAATCCCTCCCTCCCTCCGCGAGTGTCCGTAGTCGATCATTGAGGTTTGTGACTTCTTCGGGACATCAACGAGACCTCTCCGATCCACCGTATCAACTCGCAAAGCTCGAGTGCAAAGATTTTGATTATATATACAAATATGAACTAAATTCCAAACCAAAGCATATAAGCATGATATAAGTGAATTGTGAAGTTTGAGAACTTGCCGGGTGCGACAATGGTACTTCACAACACCACTTAATCGATTCAAATCATGTGCATTGATCGTGTAAATAACATATTTCATAATTTCTATTTCAAATGAAATTAAAACTAAGGAATCGAAGAGTGTAAACTATCCTAACAAATTCAACAAGCAAATGCAACAAAAATGGTCCTAAATTACACAGTACAAGAATATATAGGCTTGAGGAAAAGATGTGAGTTCAAAAAAAAAACTCACTTTGGTTTCAAACGATGAAGAACAAGCTCCAATTCAAGCAAGTACCTACCTTTCTTCATTAGCTCCTCCGAAATCACCTCATGAACATACATAAGGGAATATATGTTTTAGGTCAAGAGCAAAAATCCGAAATTGATGAACTATGGAGATAGAGAAGAGGATAGAGAATCTTACCCATGTCTTAGAATTGGATTTGCACATGAATTAAGCTTTAGATTGAAAACCCTAGCTTAGGGAATTTTAATTTCCCTTTCCACTCTCCATTTTTTCTATTTTGTGAAGTATAAGGAAGAATGAATGAAGGAGGAGGGATCTAGGTGAGTAATAAGAGTCGGCTAGGTTAGCTAACTAGTTACTCAACCAAGGTCCCAAATTTCCGAAACTCGGAACATATCGAAGCTTATAGTTTTCGAACACGTAAACAACATTTTGAACTCGATGGAAGTGGTTTCGAGTCTAAATTTGTCCATATGCAAAAAATGATATATTGGTCTTATATCCACTGAAAAAGACCAAAATTTTCCAACTCAAAAGGTATTGATGTTTATAGTCAAAAAGGTTGCAAACGATGATCCGGATTCAATGGAAGTGGTTTCGAGTCCAAATTCATCCATATGCAAAATGTGACTTTTTGGTCATATACACGATTAAAGATTAATGGCGTTATATTTAAATAAAATATTTAAATATATTATCGTTAAATATGCGGGTTGTTATAGACTTCCCCCTTAAAAGAATTGCATCTCCGCAATTCCTTAAGATTGAAGTAATAAGTAACAACCAAAAATAATACCGCGGAGTGGTACCACAAGAACCGACACGAAATGAAAAAGTCACACCAACGGCTAGGTGAGATCCCAATTTCGTCTCGCAATTCAATAAAAACCAGAGTTCAATCTCGAACTTCATTATCCATGAAGGTAGCCATCCCAAACGGGTAAAATAAGTCCAGAAAAAAAATATTATTGCTATGAACTCGTATTGATTAGCCTCTCTTATTACAATCCTCAAAGGAATGAGAATTTGTATAATACATAAGAACCATGCAAATCAAATCCGGAATTTTTCAAGAAGCAACCAGATTGGTTCATACAGACGCGGAATATCGATAGTAGATATTTCTCTTAGGATATGAGATGGGAAATTACGGTGGTTGACTAATCCATTCCCAAAACTCAGTCATGACGATGAAGCGAACATCGATCTTCAGCGCTTTTGTCTTGCGACAAGGTGGCTGACGCCCACAAAAGAACACCTCAGAGATTCCAACGAAGTTAGCTAAGAAGAGAAATTCTCGAAAGAATAATCAATTTTAATATCAATGATTCAAGGTTGGTAGCGGAATACTAATGAAATATTTGGGGAAATCGATTTCTAACCGGGAACTAAATCTCATTTAGTAACCATAAGGATGAATCATTAGGAATTATATGAAATTCCCAATATTTAGGAACTCGAATATCAATTTTAGAAAATCAAAAACATCGAGAAGAAGATGGATAAGTAGTGCACAACTTACCACTTTGGAACAACATGATTTAAGATAATTTTCTGCCAAAAATATCAAATCGAAAAAACATTAGCAATTAATCAAAGAAGTAATAGACAATTTCTACAACAAGATGAGATTAAACCAAAGAGGGCGTAATCCCCAAAAAAATTAGATTCACAAGGGTTAACAAACGTGCGGAGACAATTTTCAATCCAAATGATTCAAACAAATGAAGGAGGAATAGGAAAAGAGCTCATCCTTTTAATATTCTTTTCTAAGGACAACGCAAGGCTAAGTCCATAAGTGAATTGACTACAGCACTTCCGGATGATCGACTAGATCATAGATTCGAAGAAAGGAATTATTGAGTTTGCCGTGGATCGCAAAACCCAAATCTCCACTCCCTACGGGATTCCCATTCTCTCGAGCGATCGTTCACTAGAGAAAATAAGGAGACCCATGGAATCACAAGAATACTAAATTCTCTCTAGCAAATAGATAAAAGGATTAATAATTTGGTGGGATTCCCAATGACTAAGAATTTTCGAAAATCAACGATCTAAAATCCAGAAACAGGAGACATAAATATATAACACCAGGAACAAGAGACATCGGTTATTTATTTACTCAAAGAAAAGATTCAAGATAATTTATAATTAAAAATCTTGAACCACTAAAATTCTTGGAATTGCTCCAAGGAAATCTAGAAATAAATTAACTAGAAAAATAACAAACGATTACGAAAAAATCGCAAAAATCTAAAATATTATTATTTTGATTAACTTATCAGGAGTGAATTTTAATTTTAGGAATCATTTCGAATGTCGGATTGTCACATAATGGTGTTTAGGAATTCCGAACTACAACATGGCGTCCTATATCTCGTTCGAGATCCTTAATGCACCTGATGGACAAGTTAACACAAGAAAGTCCTCACAATTTCTAACGTTCACGCAAATCTCGTGAAATATAAAAATTCTATAAATCAATCGGGGTGGCATAAAGGAAATAAAATTCCTTTATCAACTTATGAATAAAACAAAAATGATATCTTTTGATAACGAAGGGCATGATTGACGTATATCAAAAGAACATAAATAAAACAATCTCTGAACAAGGTAAATGAATTAAGGAATTAATGACGTGTACCTTGACACAAGAAGAGGGATCACAAGAAGTGGGATGCTTTCCCTCATTCTTGATCTTGAGTTTGGAACACAGCAATACATTTGTTGAGAGTTAATTTAGCACAAATGCTTGGTGACTCACACCGGCACAACGAGGTAACAAATGAGTTGTTTTAGCCTAAAGGCTAGTGATCTCACACTGAACTAGAACTATATAACTGACAACAAGGGAGTAGATTTAGTCACAAAGACATGGTATCTCCATACCAAATGACAAGTGATCAATATACCATGCTAGGTACGTAACGACGTACGAAACAATATTAACAAGAAATCAAGAAATGTCAGGATCAAAGATGCTTACGACGTGCCTAATGATGCACGGGTAAGATATCCAATGATCAATCAACTACAAGGATATTAAACAGACATCGATTAGCAACTCGAGTCAAAGAATGAAACTGAAGCACCACTAGAACACACGGGCCCTAGATAGACTATAGAAAACAACCTGAAGAGGACGAGTCGATAACTATCATAAAAGGCTAAAAATAGGGCACTTGAGACATAATCACCCCTCCTGCAGGAGGTACACTGGGTGAACCGGCACTTGCACGGCTACGACCAACTATTTCGCTTCTTTAAGGAAAAAGAAGAAGGAAGAAGTTAGTCTCAAGTTGAATTCAAACGATGCGAATTCAATCAAAATGGAATCATATAGGAAGATAAGCTATGATGGGTCTTAAGACTCTAACAAAAATCCTAAAGCACGATTCCCGATAGAGGCTTAAGACAATACCATCGTCATACTATCTTACACTGTTCTGGAAAGTGGCTCTAATACCAACTGTAACGCCCCGCCTCTATACCCACTATCGTCAGGTTCTTTCGGAGAAATGTCGTAGACCATAATGGAGAATTAGGTTTGTAAAGAGCGACCGATTGTATGATTACTACATATGAGGAATGAAAATCAAATTCTGATACCGATTAAAATTTCGACATGACCATTCGGCACATAGGGCAACTACACAACGGCTATATGTAATCCGGAAGGCAGTATAAAATAGACAACAACAATAATATATATCATAGCCAGACACAGAATAATCATATCACAAAGGCGGAATAGATATGAATAAACCAAGAATTTTCACAACAAGTTAGTGGTCAACAAAGATCCACTAATACCAAAAGAATAGGTACATGTACCATGATCTAAACAGAGGAATATGTACACAATGATAGGTAATGTCATAGGTACAAAAGTACATAAAGCTGCAGAGACAGAGTAGCAAGCTGAAGGCGGAAGATCAATCCTATGATGAGACCCAGAGGAGTACCTAAAATGACTCGGCGGTCTGACCCGAGTATTATTTATAAGAATAAACAATAAACGAGTCAGCCTAGCTGTACTTATCAAATAAACTGAGATAATAAGGTATATAACAAAGGATGACATGATTCTAGTAATAATATCTAGTCATAAATAAATATGAAACATGGCATGTCAACACAATCAGGAAATGAAAATGGAATGTCAGCACACAAATATCTCTAGATAATCTCCTAGCTAATGTAGAATGCAACATTCGAATAATAGCACACAAAAGGAAATGACAGAGGAAATAAATCTCATGACAAGAAAAGAGCATATAACAATAAGAATTGACAAATAAATGCCAAACATAATTCAAATTGATGCGCATCACATCAAAGTAAACTTAAATAAATTGACGTGCATCGCATCAAAGTAATCATAAATCAAATTGACGCGCATCGCATCAAAGTAATCAAGAATCAGAAATCATTTAGAAATCCAGAAAACATCATAAAAAGCGGCATGTTCATAGAAGATGAGATACTATCTCTAGGTAGCTAACTGATTTGTTTGAGCCGAAGCTCCCCACAGAGCCGGGTTGTGGCCCCGGTAGGTTGAAAACGCATAAATCATAGACAATCATAGAAAGTTGGGCAGAACTCCCATAGATGAAGGTCCCAAATCGTAAAGTCCCACTCGGGCGATTGCGAACCAAAAAAATACGTCGGGAAGCAGATATCAACGATCCGAGTGAGTATAAATTACCCTGAGATAGTTAATATAAGAAAATATCTAAATGCCCCATAACCACCCGCTATTCTCGAATATTTACGAACCCGTCGTTGGTTCATACTCAAAACAGCGAATAGAAATTATTTCGAGCTAGTTAATATAAGAAAATAGCAACATGTCCCATAACCACATGTTATTCTCGAATATTTACGAACCCGTAATTGGTTTCTATAACAGAGAAAATCACCACGCATGTTCGATAGCACGATTCCAAGGGTTATTCACCAAAGTAAACATATAAGGGGTCATAGTCCTCGGTTCTACTAAGGTAAATAAATTAAATTTCTCGTCCGATCGATGGGATAAGAAATCGTATATAAATCAATAGTATCGGAACCAGGTTTAGAAATCGAATTTATTTTAAAAGGATTTGAATTTAAAAACCGATTAAGCGTTGGTTCGATGTCCATTGATAAAATAAAACCCCGTTATCCACTGTGGTTCAAATATTCATGAAAACCGTCGCCGTAGCGAATGGAACACAAAATTATAAAACACAAACTCACATTAGAATAACATGTAGGAAATAAAAGGGACAACAGTTGTAATTTTGATCAACGAACGAATCGAAATCCCAAACTAGCACTCGAAGGTTTTAAACTATATCGGAATAGACTCGAAGGATATCGAGTCGATAATCCACGTTTTAGAGTCGTGAATCATAATCGAACAAATATCGAGGGTTAAACCCGAATTAACGAGTAAATATATTCATAAAATAAAGCGCATGGGCTCAAGAACTATTCCTAATGCAATTCAAATTAAAAAATGAGAATAGAGTCAAATAAAGATCAATATTCAGTGAATCAAACCAATATCAATGTCGCTGAATCGAGCTGCTGAAATATGTGAATTCGTAAAGCTGAAGTTCACAAACGAAGTCCGAAAGGCCCGAGCTCCGACCTGGAAATAGCCTGGATGTTGGTAGACTGTGGACTGAGGTCCCTCTGGTCCACAGCAGTAAAACGGTCGACTGGTCAAAATGGGGCGGTCGACCGTTTTGACCCAGAAACAAAACCGGTCGACCACCCCCATTTTGGGCATGTCGAACGGTTTTGACTTGGATCATTGCCCAGGTCAAACCTAAGGGGGATTCGCCCACCCCTCGCGAGTGTTCGTGGCTTCTTTGGGACATCAACGAGACCTCTCTGATCCACCGTATCAACTCGTAAAGCTAGAATGCAAATATTTTGATTATATATACAAATATGAACTATATTCCAAACCAAAACGTATAAACGCGATATAAGCGAATTGTGAAGTCTTAGAACATGTCGGGTGCGACAATGGTACTTCACAACACCATTTAATTGATTCAAATCATGTGCATTGATCGTGTGAATAACATATGTCATAATTTCTACTCCAAATGAAATTCAAACTAAGGAATCATAGAGTTTAAACTATCCAAACAAATTCAACAAGCAAATGAAACATGAAATGGTCCTAAATTACACTGTACAAGCACATATGCTTGAGGCATAGATGTGAGTTCAATAAAGAACTCACCTTGGTTTCAAACGATGAAGAACAAGCTCCAATTCGAGCAAGAACCCACCTTTCTTCGTTAGCCCCTCCAAAATCAACTCATGAACATACATAAGGGAATATATGTTTTAGGTCTAGAGCAAAAATCCGAAATTGATAAACTATGGAGATATAGAAGAGGATAGAGAGGCTTACCCATGTCTTAGAATTTGATTTGCACATGAATTGAGCTTTAGATTGAAAACCCTAGATTAGGGAATTTTAATTTCCCTTTCCACTCTCCATTTTTCCTATTTTGTGAAGAAAGAGGAAGAATGAATGAAGGAGGAGGGAGCTACGTAAGTTATAAGAGTTGGCTAAGTTAGCTAACTCATGACCCAACCAAGGTCCCAACTTTCTGAAACTCGGAACATATCAAAGCTTATAGTTTCCAAATACCTAAACGACGTTTTGAACTCGATGGAAGTAGTTTCGAGTCCAAATGTAACGACCCGGGATTTCCGACTCCGAAAATCGACACAAAACCCAGCGTCGACTGTTCAGACATCGAAAATACCGAATCATTAATAGAAAGAAATTAGAGGGTGAGATAGAAAAGATAGAACTAATAGAATAGAAGAAGAAGAAGAAGAAGAAGAACACAACTGAGCAGAATCAGAGTAAACACGAATCTTACAGCGGAACGAATAAAATATGTTATATAACATAAGCTTTGAAATACAAATCTGTTTTGTACATATATACATACCATCATCAGAGTACACATAACATTTGATACAGCGGAAGTAACTCTAAATAACTAACGTTGAAGCCTCCTGCTTCAAGCTCCTCCAAGTGTATCTGTAAAAGCCTGAAACACTTGACTGCCCGTACAAATTTGGGCACCCAAGAGTTTAGGAAAAACAAAACAAAACAAACTCTGGGTCAGTCATGGGACTGGTGTGAGTAAACTCCAACCATATGGCTTAACTTTGAAAATCCTTTTTGAAACAAAAAGGATAATAGTAAGACCAGCCCACACATAAACACGGACGGTTTTTACCTTACTATAACCCAAAATATTTTGATATCAAAATCCAGTGATATTATAATAATGTCTAATCAAATAAATAACCAAATAGTAGAACGCTTGCATCTCACGCTCTACATACATAGTATAAAATCAAAACCCGCAGGGCGCTTATTGGAGATTGGATTCCAACTATGACAAGGTATGGGACCACCTTCCGATGATGTATCTCTAGAGGCGAATACACCTGGGTTCAACAAGAACGTCTTGCAACCCGGCCCACACATGACCGACCACTCATTTCGCTTGAGTGCATCGAATGTATATCACCAACGGTTGGACTCAAACCACCGTTCCCGAATGGGCAGAATCGATAGATTAAGAAACAAAAGGAATTTCTCTAGATAGGTGATTATACACCCTAATGGGAGCGACCCACATAGCCATGCTGCCTGCCCGATTTTTGTCATTTCCCGGTTGTGAGGCTAGAGGCTACGTCTACCTTTCAGAACATCTGGCCACCATACACTTTGAATGCCACATCGTCAAACCCGTCAAATCACTAGTTAATCTTCTCAAAGATATCACGGGTATAAAAGCTAAGAGAAACGAGTTTCTCCGCCACCAGACGTAATACCTTGAAAAGATCGTCTTCTGTGACCGTTAGGAATATTCTGTCAGACATTCGTCCATATAAGTTGTCCTGGGACTGGACAAACATAAAGCACCATTCTAGAACAGAACGGCCATTGCATTTCACTCCGTCTTCAATTTTCTTCAGCATAATCTAATTCGCAGCGCTTATGCCTATACGGAGTGGTTTCGGATAATATATCCAACCGGTCTCTCCGTATTGACAACGAGGGTCAAAACACTTCGATAGTCGGTTATTTAACTATCAAAGTAAAAACAAACATCCAATCAAATGTATGACTATCATCACACTACCATGGGCACTTTTATTTAACATTCATCATCATCGAATCATAGTTCCCATTTCTAATAGTGTTATTTAACTCTAATCATATTTCAAACACCGAAATGATGTCATCATTTTCTGAAACGATTCTCCACTACTCGTTCTTATATTTCTTTAGACAATCATCGTTACTTATTACTTTAGAATAAGTGGATTTCAAAACAAACTGTTTACCTTCCCTAGGGAGTAGTGCTATATAAAAATCATGCTTAAGCTTAGCCAACAGCGTTAATTTAACGTTATAGTTCAAAACTCGTCATACGCTGTGATATTCCCCTTTTATAACAAATCTCGACATAACAGTCACGCTTAAGTCTAGTCAACAGCGTTGTTTTATCGCTATAGTTCAAATACTTGAAATACGCTGCTATATTCCACCTTATACTGATCTTTGACATCTCTTACCGTTACAAAAATCTTGACATCTCTTTCTGTTACAAAAATCTTAACATCTCTTTCCGTTACAAAAATATTGACATCTCTTATTAAACCTTCCTCTTCGCTTTGTCTTCTTTAGACAAATCCCTTATACTTTAATATCTTATTTAAACTAAATCAACTATTCGTTAATTTATTACATTAGATTAATCAACCCAATCTAATTTAATTAAATAACCAATTATTGATCAAAACAGTTTGCTTGGTAAATATTTAGCCATGATTAACCCACTAATCAATTCTAACAAATCTTTTCATTTTGAATAACTAACATTTATTTATCCAAATAATTTCACTTGTATCGATTACTATAGAAAAATAATTTATTTCTAAATAATCTCATTTACTATTAAATAAACAATAATTGATTCTAACTAATCTTACTTAATATGAAATCAACCATAATCCATTTGTATATATCTCATTTACTTGTTCTTAAAACAATAAATACTTGTTATTAATCATCAAGTTCATCTCCGCCTACATACTTATTAATCTTATCAATATAAGAATCTGCTTACCAAAGCATTTAGTAAGTATGGTGAAACACGTGCTTCGCACACGGTGGGATTTGGTAAAACAATAGCGGTTAAAACAAATGATACATTTTTGGTTGGTGGTTGCCACTTTCTTAATTGATATCATCTATTGATTAAATCAAAATAACGTTCGAATTTCCATTCAACGCTAATATTAACACAAGGTTTCAAAAGCCATTTGGGTTCAAACAGTGCATCTCTATAAACAACAGTACATATAAATATTGAGGAATCCGGTTGGATTCCACCAACCGGTTTCCTGCATCTACCGATATTAGTTAACAATTAACACCGATTCCATACCAGGGAATATTAGAATCGATGGAATCAGTTCAACCATGATGTGTATATGCAACGATATATAATATTTCAATCAATTTAACCATAATCTGCCTAAACAATCATCACACAGCATTCAACTATTATTTAAAATATAATTAAAATATTTTAAATAAAAAGAGAGTTAGTGAATTTACTCACCTTGGCGCGTTAACCGTTAAATAACGATTTGCGTCAGTCGATTAAACCAGTGTTTAATTCTGCCATAACCCAATTTGCTCCAGACCGGTTCCATTGAATGGCCCTTGTCCATACGATCTCCAAGTGACTAACTGCTCGTAATTCATTTAAATTCCTTGGCCCATTCTTCTTTAAACCGTACCCGTTTTCTTCTTCGAAACGTTACATAGTCTCAGTGCCAGGAATAGTAGCCGACCCCTTTAAACCATTTCCGCAAAGTTCAAACACCATGTATCTTGGAAACTGAAACAAACAACAGTCTCAGCCTTCTCTTCGCCATCAACAAATACACGAGCTTCCCAACTAAAACCCGTCGCCGAGACAACCTTGAACTCCCCTCGCTATCATCACAACCCACCGTCGACCATTCGTCCCCAACACTTCAGTCACCAGTCCACTTACACTGCACACACCGCCCATTGAAGATCACGTACCCTCCCTGATCAACGTACTAACCACTGACCCAAAAAGTAGTTCGCGTTCATGCTTCTGGACACTAGGAATATCACTCACTCTTCTCCTTTGAAAGAACCAAGAACCGCACACTCTTTTATTTACTCCTACCTCATGTGCTTCACGTTCTGATACATTAGCTCCCCCTGACCTTCACGAGTTCTTTGAGAATGCCTCCTCACGTCCAGTGCCATCTTCTCCTGCCAACTCCCTTACATCATGATTTTTATAACCCAAGACATCATTGAACTCGGCAACTCACGCCTCAACCATCACCAAGTTCACCGAGCCCATTATACCATCCCTCTCCACAAGCTCGCACCTTCAACCCCACTGTACAGCTCGCATGGTGATCTCTCCTTCTGACCATACTTACAACCTCTCCACTTAAGCACATAGCAGTAGCCCACGGCTTACGCGGCTCCTCACTGCCATTGGCTCATGCACAGCATATAAAGTGTGTACCCAACTATCACCATACCCCTCAAACCTTATGAGCCTGCGCACCTTATCCCTCCGCAACCACCAGCTTACCCCTCAGTTTGGAAACCACCACACATCCAGTTGCGACTTCGCTCCTTCGAACCCCTGAAAATGGTGATCGCAAGTACCAAGAGGGATTCCGGCTTGATGTGTCTGTCTCTCGGATTTCAAACATATATATAGTTTGCGATTTTTAGTGAATAGTGAGAGGATTTACTTGTTTTAATTTTCCATTTTCATGAAAACGCTCGTTTCCATTTGCTTAAGTGAGAAACGCAGTCCGTATTTATATGAGGAGAACAGCTTGGCGGCCAAGGATTAGCATATAGATTAGGCTGTATACTCCTTCTTAGCTTGGTACAAATGTAGCATGTGGTGTTGCTGTATGAACAGGCAGGGAGGAAGACGTCTCATTAAGGCTCCAGCATAGGACTGCCGTGATTAGAATATACATACCGTATACAATATCTTAGGTCTGTTCAAAATCCTTAGGTCTGCGGCATATATTTAGATTATGTTGTCATGTTTGAGCATCACTTAGATAGGCAGAAACTAGGGGACTGCTCGACAATTTGGTTCATAAAGTAGCTGGTGATTTGCCAATACATGGATATATATGGATGCAGGTAGGGGTGGTCGGCTAACAGAGCAGCTACAGTTTCCTTTGCCCTTAAGTTATTAGTAGGGGACGTGTTGGCGATGGCACTACAGGAAGCAACCTCACTATTGTGGCGCAGAGTAGGGGCACATGCACACTACTGACTTTGCCAACCAATACAAGGTTCATATGCAAAGTAGTGTCTTCAAAGTCTAATCTCATTTAATTCTAGTATGGGGGATGTCTAAATCAATCAATATTTAGGGATGAGTGTAAGCCTTTGCATTTGCATGTATGTCGGTTTTTTTTCTTTTTATTTGTTTGAAGGGTTATGTGCATGGGGTTCCCGCCATATAGAAATCCATTTATTTTTGGACCACTACGGACAGAAGTAATAATGCGATCGTGACGAGCGATGTGCCACGATCCTATAAATATAATAATACCGGTAGGTTGACTCATATTTTGAAACCTCAAAATATCGATATAGGGTGCAAAATACTCCAAATAAAAAGTTGTGTATTTAATTAATTAAAATTTACAGTAAAATTCTAAAAATTAAATTATCACTACGCCCCAAAAGAACCTTATCCAAATTTGAAACTGATATCTAGTTATTACAAACAAACAATTACGGTCGATATACGATTTCATAGCGACTTTTCGAATATTTGATTTGGACATATCTTGTAATCTATACGACGAAATCTCCATTTTCCACTTCCGTTAGAAAAATACAGTTCAGCAGATTTGACCGTTTCTTGTTTCGCAGAAATCCGACTTATAACGAATTCTGTATACTCAGTTGAAGTTCAGAACGTTAAATTACGAACTGCAGCGTCGTTATGAGCTCGATTATATTTAATATATATTTTTATACGTTCAACTTCGTTTATATAAATCCACTTATATTACAAATTCAATATTTAAACTGATTTAAATATTCAAATTCAAACCGATAAAAATGCGGGACGTTACATTCCTTCCCCCTTAAAATAATTTCGTCCTCGAAATTGCTAAGGTAGGAAAAATGCTACAATTTCTGTTGTAAACATGTTAAAAATTCTTTTGGTTTACTTCATAATTTCAGTTCCAACTGAACTGATCAAAATATTAATTCCCTTCTTTGTGACGAAAATTTTCAAAATTCTGAAAATTTTCTAACACTTTAATTTTCGGAGAATTTCGTCAGCCTCTCTGTTGCACGGTTCATTTGGTACTATTACCACATGCCACTTTGGCCTTCTCCCTTTATCGGGCATCCAACTTTCTCGTTTCCATTTGCAATCCATTCAGCATACCCAAATGCATCTCCAACTGATCTCCAGTCAGTTTATTCTTAATCCATAATCCCAACTCAAATTTCTTCTTCAAACTCCAGTTTACTTCCAATTCCTAATGATCAAATTTTCCAACCAAGTTCGGTTCCACAACTCAACTATCTTGCCAAATCAAATCCTTATTCCAGTACGATTTCCACTTACTTGGCTTCAATTTTATTTGACTTATTTAAATTCGCTGTTTATTTACTTCATAAGTAAATTTTAATTTCAGAATTCAAATTCCTGGGGTTTTCATTTTAAATCAGTATAAAATCATATATATATATATTCATAACATAGCAATTCAAAACATTTGAATTTCTGAACAACTTATTTCAAAACAAAATCTTTGGTAGTAATCCGTCACTTAGCACTCGAAAATGAATACAGATAATGGTCGACTTCATCATCGGAATTCATTTCCCTGCGATCAAAGTGAGTTCAATACTATATCACTTTCAAAACTCATATTCAAATACTTTTATTTGAAATTACTTCAAAAATATCTTTTCGAAACTTGGATAATATTTCAAAATTTCCCCAGGATCTTAAAATTCCATATATTTCATTCAAAATTCATTTACAAACATTTTCATGTATCAGAATTTTTATTCCAATTCTGGTTTAAATTTCAGATTTAATTCATCTGATTTTATACCTTATACTCATATAAATTTCGATTGGTTATTTACATAACGAACCCACATATAACCTTATTTGATTATAATAACGATCAACATACCCAATATACTATAATGATCTCAAGATATATAGCTCTTTTTATATCAAAATATATTTTGGGTAAACTTATTTTAATTACCCAGCTTTTCAAAACATACCGTGTCGAGTTACTCTGTTCAAGAGTTTAGAAACACCTATCGACACAGTTTGCATTACTGTTTCGACCAGTATTCATAAACCACTCGCCAAACCAACCAACACAATATAAACAGTTTTCATATCAATGTACAAATACGCGCTCATATACATACACTCAAACTCAATCTAGAGTATTACTAACTCCATCTCTATTGAGTCACGCCACAGAGCCAAGGTAATCACTTAACCTTCAGCTCTGATACCACCTGTAACGACCCGGGATTTCCGACTCCGAAAATCGACACAAAACCCAGCGTCGACTGTTCAGACATCGAAAATACCGAATCATTAATAGAAAGAAATTAGAGGGTGAGATAGAAAAGAAAGAACTAATAGAATAGAAGAAGAAGAAGAAGAAGAACACAACTGAGCAGAATCAGAGTAAACACGAATCTTACAGCGGAACGAATAAAATATGTTATATAACATAAGCTTTGAAATACAAATCTGTTTTGTACATATATACATACCATCATCAGAGTACACATAACATTTGATACAGCGGAAGTAACTCTAAATAACTAACGTTGAAGCCTCCTGCTTCAAGCTCCTCCATGTGTATCTGTAAAAGCCTGAAACACTTGACTGCCCGTACAAATTTGGGCACCCAAGAGTTTAGGAAAAACAAAACAAAACAAACTCTGGGTCAGTCATGGGACTGGTGTGAGTAAACTCCAACCATATGGCTTAACTTTGAAAATCCTTTTTGAAACAAAAAGGATAATAGTAAGACCAGCCCACACATAAACACGGACGGTTTTTACCTTACTATAACCCAAAATATTTTGATATCAAAATCCAGTGATATTATAATAATGTCTAATCAAATAAATAACCAAATAGTAGAACGCTTGCATCTCACGCTCTACATACATAGTATAAAATCAAAACCCGCAGGGCGCTTATTGGAGATTGGATTCCAACTATGACAAGGTATGGGACCACCTTCCGATGATGTATCTCTAGAGGCGAATACACCTGGGTTCAACAAGAACGTCTTGCAACCCGGCCCACACATGACCGACCACTCATTTCGCTTGAGTGCATCGAATGTATATCACCAACGGTTGGACTCAAACCACCGTTCCCGAATGGGCAGAATCGATAGATTAAGAAACAAAAGGAATTTCTCTAGATAGGTGATTATACACCCTAATGGGAGCGACCCACATAGCCATGCTGCCTGCCCGATTTTTGTCATTTCCCGGTTGTGAGGCTAGAGGCTACGTCTACCTTTCAGAACATCTGGCCACCATACAATTTGAATGCCACATCGTCAAACCCGTCAAATCACTAGTTAATCTTCTCAAAGATATCACGGGTATAAAAGCTAAGAGAAACGAGTTTCTCCGCCACCAGACGTAATACCTTGAAAAGATCGTCTTCTGTGACCGTTAGGAATATTCTGTCAGACATTCGTCCATATAAGTTGTCCTGGGACTGGACAAACATAAAGCACCATTCTAGAACAGAACGGCCATTGCATTTCACTCCGTCTTCAATTTTCTTCAGCATAATCTAATTCGCAGCGCTTATGCCTATACGGAGTGGTTTCGGATAATATATCCAACCGGTCTCTCCGTATTGACAACGAGGGTCAAAACACTTCGATAGTCGGTTATTTAACTATCAAAGTAAAAACAAACATCCAATCAAATGTATGACTATCATCACACTACCATGGGCACTTTTATTTAACATTCATCATCATCGAATCATAGTTCCCATTTCTAATAGTGTTATTTAACTCTAATCATATTTCAAACACCGAAATGATGTCATCATTTTCTGAAACGATTCTCCACTACTCGTTCTTATATTTCTTTAGACAATCATCGTTACTTATTACTTTAGAATAAGTGGATTTCAAAACAAACTGTTTACCTTCCCTAGGGAGTAGTGCTATATAAAAATCATGCTTAAGCTTAGCCAACAGCGTTAATTTAACGTTATAGTTCAAAACTCGTCATACGCTGTGATATTCCCCTTTTATAACAAATCTCGACATAACAGTCACGCTTAAGTCTAGTCAACAGCGTTGTTTTATCGCTATAGTTCAAATACTTGAAATACGCTGCTATATTCCACCTTATACTGATCTTTGACATCTCTTACCGTTACAAAAATCTTGACATCTCTTTCTGTTACAAAAATCTTAACATCTCTTTCCGTTACAAAAATATTGACATCTCTTATTAAACCTTCCTCTTCGCTTTGTCTTCTTTAGACAAATCCCTTATACTTTAATATCTTATTTAAACTAAATCAACTATTCGTTAATTTATTACATTAGATTAATCAACCCAATCTAATTTAATTAAATAACCAATTATTGATCAAAACAGTTTGCTTGGTAAATATTTAGCCATGATTAACCCACTAATCAATTCTAACAAATCTTTTCATTTTGAATAACTAACATTTATTTATCCAAATAATTTCACTTGTATCGATTACTATAGAAAAATAATTTATTTCTAAATAATCTCATTTACTATTAAATAAACAATAATTGATTCTAACTAATCTTACTTAATATGAAATCAACCATAATCCATTTGTATATATCTCATTTACTTGTTCTTAAAACAATAAATACTTGTTATTAATCATCAAGTTCATCTCCGCCTACATACTTATTAATCTTATCAATATAAGAATCTGCTTACCAAAGCATTTAGTAAGTATGGTGAAACACGTGCTTCGCACACGGTGGGATTTGGTAAAACAATAGCGGTTAAAACAAATGATACATTTTTGGTTGGTGGTTGCCACTTTCTTAATTGATATCATCTATTGATTAAATCAAAATAACGTTCGAATTTCCATTCAACGCTAATATTAACACAAGGTTTCAAAAGCCATTTGGGTTCAAACAGTGCATCTCTATAAACAACAGTACATATAAATATTGAGGAATCCGGTTGGATTCCACCAACCGGTTTCCTGCATCTACCGATATTAGTTAACAATTAACACCGATTCCATACCAGGGAATATTAGAATCGATGGAATCAGTTCAACCATGATGTGTATATGCAACGATATATAATATTTCAATCAATTTAACCATAATCTGCCTAAACAATCATCACACAGCATTCAACTATTATTTAAAATATAATTAAAATATTTTAAATAAAAAGAGAGTTAGTGAATTTACTCACCTTGGCGCGTTAACCGTTAAATAACGATTTGCGTCAGTCGATTAAACCAGTGTTTAATTCTGCCATAACCCAATTTGCTCCAGACCGGTTCCATTGAATGGCCCTTGTCCATACGATCTCCAAGTGACTAACTGCTCGTAATTCATTTAAATTCCTTGGCCCATTCTTCTTTAAACCGTACCCGTTTTCTTCTTCGAAACGTTACATAGTCTCAGTGCCAGGAATAGTAGCCGACCCCTTTAAACCATTTCCGCAAAGTTCAAACACCATGTATCTTGGAAACTGAAACAAACAACAGTCTCAGCCTTCTCTTCGCCATCAACAAATACACGAGCTTCCCAACTAAAACCCGTCGCCGAGACAACCTTGAACTCCCCTCGCTATCATCACAACCCACCGTCGACCATTCGTCCCCAACACTTCAGTCACCAGTCCACTTACACTGCACACACCGCCCATTGAAGATCACGTACCCTCCCTGATCAACGTACTAACCACTGACCCAAAAAGTAGTTCGCGTTCATGCTTCTGGACACTAGGAATATCACTCACTCTTCTCCTTTGAAAGAACCAAGAACCGCACACTCTTTTATTTACTCCTACCTCATGTGCTTCACGTTCTGATACATTAGCTCCCCCTGACCTTCACGAGTTCTTTGAGAATGCCTCCTCACGTCCAGTGCCATCTTCTCCTGCCAACTCCCTTACATCATGATTTTTATAACCCAAGACATCATTGAACTCGGCAACTCACGCCTCAACCATCACCAAGTTCACCGAGCCCATTATACCATCCCTCTCCACAAGCTCGCACCTTCAACCCCACTGTACAGCTCGCATGGTGATCTCTCCTTCTGACCATACTTACAACCTCTCCACTTAAGCACATAGCAGTAGCCCACGGCTTACGCGGCTCCTCACTGCCATTGGCTCATGCACAGCATATAAAGTGTGTACCCAACTATCACCATACCCCTCAAACCTTATGAGCCTGCGCACCTTATCCCTCCGCAACCACCAGCTTACCCCTCAGTTTGGAAACCACCACACATCCAGTTGCGACTTCGCTCCTTCGAACCCCTGAAAATGGTGATCGCAAGTACCAAGAGGGATTCCGGCTTGATGTGTCTGTCTCTCGGATTTCAAACATATATATAGTTTGCGATTTTTAGTGAATAGTGAGAGGATTTACTTGTTTTAATTTTCCATTTTCATGAAAACGCTCGTTTCCATTTGCTTAAGTGAGAAACGCAGTCCATATTTATATGAGGAGAACAGCTTGGCGGCCAAGGATTAGCATATAGATTAGGCTGTATACTCCTTCTTAGCTTGGTACAAATGTAGCATGTGGTGTTGCTGTATGAACAGGCAGGGAGGAAGACGTCTCATTAAGGCTCCAGCATAGGACTGCCGTGATTAGAATATACATACCGTATACAATATCTTAGGTCTGTTCAAAATCCTTAGGTCTGCGGCATATATTTAGATTATGTTGTCATGTTTGAGCATCACTTAGATAGGCAGAAACTAGGGGACTGCTCGACAATTTGGTTCATAAAGTAGCTGGTGATTTGCCAATACATGGATATATATGGATGCAGGTAGGGGTGGTTGGCTAACAGAGCAGCTACAGTTTCCTTTGCCCTTAAGTTATTAGTAGGGGACGTGTTGGCGATGGCACTACAGGAAGCAACCTCACTATTGTGGCGCAGAGTAGGGGCACATGCACACTACTGACTTTGCCAACCAATACAAGGTTCATATGCAAAGTAGTGTCTTCAAAGTCTAATCTCATTTAATTCTAGTATGGGGGATGTCTAAATCAATCAATATTTAGGGATGAGTGTAAGCCTTTGCATTTGCATGTATGTCGGTTTTTTTTCTTTTTATTTGTTTGAAGGGTTATGTGCATGGGGTTCCCGCCATATAGAAATCCATTTATTTTTGGACCACTACGGACAGAAGTAATAATGCGATCGTGACGAGCGATGTGCCACGATCCTATAAATATAATAATACCGGTAGGTTGACTCATATTTTGAAACCTCAAAATATCGATATAGGGTGCAAAATACTCCAAATAAAAAGTTGTGTATTTAATTAATTAAAATTTACAGTAAAATTCTAAAAATTAAATTATCACTACGCCCCAAAAGAACCTTATCCAAATTTGAAACTGATATCTAGTTATTACAAACAAACAATTACGGTCGATATACGATTTCATAGCGACTTTTCGAATATTTGATTTGGACATATCTTGTAATCTATACGACGAAATCTCCATTTTCCACTTCCGTTAGAAAAATACAGTTCAGCAGATTTGACCGTTTGTTGTTTCGCAGAAATCCGACTTATAACGAATTCTGTATACTCAGTTGAAGTTCAGAACGTTAAATTACGAACTGCAGCGTCGTTATGAGCTCGATTATATTTAATATATATTTTTATACGTTCAACTTCGTTTATATAAATCCACTTATATTACAAATTCAATATTTAAACTGATTTAAATATTCAAATTCAAACCGATAAAAATGCGGGACGTTACATTAAATTTGTCCATATGCAAAAAGTGATATATTGGTCTTATATCCACTGAAAAAGACCAAAATTTCCCAACTCAAAAGGTATCGATGTTTATAGTCAAAAAGGTTGCAAACAATGATCCGGACTCAATGGAAGTGTTTCCGAGTCCAAATTCATCCATAGGCAAAATGTGACTTTTTGGTCATACACACGATTAAGGATTAACGATGTTGTATTTAAATAAAATATTTAAATATATTATTGTTAAATATGCGGGTTGTAATAGACTTCCCGCTTAAAAGAATTGCATCCACGCAATTCCTTAAGATTGAAGTAATAAGTAACAACTGAAAATAATACCACGGAGGTACCAAAAGAACCAACATGAATTGAAAAGATCACATCAACGGCTAGGTTAGATCCCAATTTCGTCTCGCAAGATCATAAAAACTAGAGTTCAATCTCGAACTTCATTACCCATGAAGGTAGTCATCCCAAACGGGTAAAATAATTCCAGAAAAATTTATAAACGTTATGGATTCATATTGATTTGCCTCTCTTATTACAATTCTCAAAGGAATGAGAATTTGTATAATACATCAGAACCCTGCAAATCAAATTCGGAACTTTCAAAAAGAAACATGATGAGATGGGAAATTACGGTGCTTGACTAATCCATTCCGAAAATTCAATCATGACGATGCAGTGAACACCGATCTTCAACACTTTAGTCCTGCGGCAAGGTAGCCGACGCCCACAAAAGAACAACTCAGAGATTCCAAGGAAGTTAGCTAAGGAGAGCAATTCTCGAAGGAATAATCAATTTTAATATCAATGATTTAAGGTTGGTAGCGGAATACTAATGAACTATTCGAGGAAATCGATTTCTAACCGGGTACTAGATCTCATTTAGTAACCATAAGGGCGAATCATTAGGAATTATACGAAATTCCAAATATTTAGGAACACGAGCATCAATTTTAGAAAATCAAAAACATCGAGAAGATGATGGATAAGTAGTGCACAACTTACCACTTTGGAACAGCGTGGTTTAAAATAATTTTCCAACAAAAAATATCATACCACAAAAACATCAGCAATTAATTAAAGAAGCAATAGACAATTTCTATAACAAGATGAGATTAAACCAAAGAGGTCGTAATCCCCAAAAAATTTAGACTCATAAGGGTTAACAAATGTGCAGAGACAATTGTCAATCCAAATGATTCAAACAAACAAAGGAGGAATACCAAAGGAGCTCATCCTTTCGATATTCATTTCTAAGAACATCGCAACGTGAAGTCCATAAGTGAATTGACTATAGGCCTTCCGGATGATCGACTAGATCATAGATTCAAAGAAAGGAATTATTGAGTTTGTCGTGGATCGCAAAACCCAAATCTCCCTTCCCTATGGGATTCCCTTTCTCTTGAGTGATCGTTCACTAGAGAAAATAAGGAGACCCACGGAATCACAAGAATACTAAATTCTCTTTAGCATATCGAAAAAAGGATTAAGAATTTGGCGAGATTCCCAATCACTAAGAATTTTCAAAAATCAATGATCTGAAATCCAGAAACAGGAGACATAAATAAATAACACCAGGAACATGAGATATTGGTTATTTATTTACTCAAAGAAAAGATTCAAGATAATTTCTAATTAAAAATCTTGAACCACTCAAATTCTAGGAAATGCTCCAAGGAAATCTAGAAATAAATTAACTAGAAAAAGAAAAACAATTACGAAAAAATCGCAAAAATCCAAAATATTATTATTTTGATTAACTTATCAGGAGTGAATTTTAATTTTAGGAATCATTTTGAATGTCGGATTGTCACATAATGGTGTTTAGGAATTCCGAACTACAACATGGCGTCCCATATCTCGTTCGAGATCCTTAACGCACCCGGCGGACAAGTTAACACAAGAAAGTCCTTGCAATTTCTAACGTTCACGCAAATCTCGTAAAATATAAAAATTCAATAAATCATTCGTGATGGCATAAAGGAAATAAAATTCCTTTATCAACTTACAAATAAAACACAAATGATATCTTTTGATAACGAAGGGCATGATCGACGTATATCAAAAGAAC
>JASFAX010003825.1:0-41351 GCA_030737875.1 Allium sativum
CAACCGTAGCAGCCACGGGAGTGGGGTTCCTTCGAAGGCATTGTTCCATGATAGCTTCAAACATGGCTGGGTAATTAGGTGTGCTAGCATTACCCCCTCCAAGCACAACTTCTTCCCAAGTAGAATGTATCGTATAGCGTCGACTCATTCTAAATCTGCAAATTAGAATGATTAGCCACTTTCAAGAAAACTGCTAAAGGAATACAACCTCTACTACTATATATGCTAATATAAATAGTAAGCATCCAACTAAAATCTATAAGTACGTCTCTCATACGTAATTACATCTTTGACTTTGGCCACAACCGATGACCAGAGCTCTGATACCAAATGTGATGACTGCCCATAACCCCCGCACTATACAAGAGGAATAATGCATTGAAAAGTGTGCCAGGTAGCTATGGGCAATCATCAATGTATGATACACAAGTGGAACCTATCGTTAACTCACGGCGCAAAGAAAAAATATAATAGAACGCATACAACAGGTAGTGATAGTGAAGCAGAAAACAATAAACTTTCATGACAACTAGAAAGTATTTCCCATACACGTGGATATCAACAATAGTGTTTGTACAATTTGCCTCACTACAACACTCAAAGAAGTAGCAAATAGGGGAAACAAATACTAGATAGTAGTAAAGATGATATGTGAGCCTCCTACTAACCATCGATCAACATCTTCGTTCTCACTAAAGCATCACCTATCACCTGCTTCTCAGTCTTTCCATCCACAACCGAATGAACAACCCAAGGTAATAAGAGGAAACGTAAAATCTTGAGACAGACAACAGTTTTAGTGAGCGACAAAATAGCTAACAAACCTCATCAATAAAGTATACGGGAATGGGTAAATAAACAACGAATCTACCCAGCTCCAGAGTAGACTTACACCTGCCTTCCCTACATCTGAGAGTGATAGCCTTTACGATCCATATATCCAAAGGAATAACAATCCAGTCATGGAAATCAAAACAACCATTCATACATGGCAAAAGCAGCTCAACCGTCATCACAACAAAGCATTCAAACATCCATAACTGACTCTGGCTACCACAACCAACCTTGCTTTGAAACCACCATTGTCGTATAACTGGCTAACAATTCGCCATCAACTTTCAAGGACCATAATTGACGCCCCAGTTCTAGAAAAACTTCACATGCTATACTCAACACGTGTTACACGCTATACTCAACACGTGTCTAGGCAATACATAACGCCCAGGGCACTCGACCTACAATTTGTCTTCAATTGTACCCCTGCTTTGAGTTCGCTAGAACCTGCGACAACGGAAATTCCTCGGACTTCTCATCTCTAGTCGTTATCAATTATGACTGTTAATTAGCTCAGAACACTTTAGAGCAATCACTTCACACGAACACAATACATCCTTCAGTCGTTTCCACATTCGTCACATCCGAGGGACAATTCACCTCACTTCATCATTCCTCCATGGAATTCACTTCAAATTCACACCATCGCTGAGCCAATTACATCACTGCGCTGCGGCTAGGGTTCGGGGGGTTGCCCCCGAAAAAATATATTTTAAAAGCACTTTTTCTTCAAATCTGGGTCGTACCCGAAAATATTTTTTTTTAGAAAACGACCCTGTGACCGACCCTTGGCCATGTTCGACTGACCCCTCACCTGGGTGTACGACCGACCCTCCTTGCTCGACCCAAGATACTGCTAGACCGACCCACCTTCAACGTGTAGACCGACCGACCCAAACTTCCTGAGTACGACCGACCCTCATTGTTCGACTGACCCAAATTTCCTCCAAATCCATAACCTTCAGACCTGTTCAATCAACACTCTCCAGTTGACCGACCCGACATAACTGAAACCGACCGACCAGGCATAGCTTCTGGCTTGTTCTCCAAGACACACCTTGGACCGACTCACCATGTTCGACCTAAAACCCGCATCCTCCAATGCAACACCAATTTCGACCAAAACTTCGTCAAAACGATTCATTCGACAAATCCAGGTCATCCAATACGATCACAAGCATGACATGAAATCAACAATAACACCAATATGACAATCCCATCAATAAACATATAAAATTCACCAAAATCACCAAAAATGTATATATGAGCAAAAACCATGGATATAACTTGCACATTCACATGAAATATCATATAAATTACCTATCTAAACTTGCTAGATTAGATCAAAGGGTGATCTATATGAAAATGAACTTACCAATGTATAGATCTAAGAAAAAACACTTGAATTTGATGAAAAACATGATCAACTACTCATACACTTTATTGAATCCATGTGAGAGATGTAATCCACTCACCGATTCTCTCAAACAAGCAAAAATCAATGAAATAGGAATTCGGATAGCAAGCACTTTGCACCAAACGCCTTGATCCGATGAATCCTTGCCTCAATTGATGTAGATCTAGCCTCCAATGGTGCAGGTCTATGATTTCCCTCTTTGGATTTGGATTTTTAATGGTGGAAATGTGTTAGAGGAAGGAGGAGCACAAGACCTCCAAATGAGATAATGGAAAACTAAAACCATTTCCCATATCCCCTACCCCCTATTTATATTTTCCACCAACACACTAATGGGCCTCTCAAAATAAGCCCATTAAGGCTCCCAAAACCTAAACAACCAACTGAAAAACCTTAAAATAGCGATTCCCCACAAATCGCTGAAACAAATCTTTAATGTAACCACTCTATGGAAAGGCAATCATCATTTCCTTTAGAATGGCATAGGTCTCATCCTCTGATTCGAGCTGAGTCAAAAGTTATGCCTTGTACAAGACTGATAAGGGAAAAATGGTCACAAAAAAAATCAGTGAAAATTATGGACATGTCTCACATCCCCATATGCAACATATTAAAAGGTGAGAATGATCCAACCCTTAGGGAATAAAACAAAAATATATTTCGATCTTTCGATACGTAAAATGCTGGCTGTTACATACTTTGTTCTCCACAATAATATCATTCGATAAATAAGTGGCTAAGTTGAAGCACACAAACGAGATTAGGATTTAGGCCCCAGACGTGCTCTTAATTCAATGATAAACCAATCGGGCTTTGTTTTGGTTTTGTAATCATTTCTAGCATTAATAAAATGAATTTTCACGCAAGGATTATGTTTGGTAAACTTAAGTATCTTGTCAGTTGTGGTAAGATCCTCAATCACAAGCCGAAGTACGAATTATATACATCTCAGAACTGTGGCAAGTACAATTTTATCATGACACGAGTATGGTTTATGCTCGATTTGGATTCTAGAGTATGGCTTATACTCGATCGAAAACTCTCAGTATGGTGTATACCCGCGAGGACAGTTTGACTTGTCAAGATACGATAAGAAAAATCAATCATAACCTGAGTGTGGCCTATGCTCAGTTTGGATTTCCAGGTATGGTTTATGCCTTAAGGGTTGAGTTATCTTGTTAGGCTTTAACAAGGAAATTCAGTTATGGAACGAGTATGGATTGTACTCACTATGATATCCAAGCATGGTTTATTCTTGAAAAGGTTGAGCAATGTTGTCAAGATTTGAAACTTCTGTTTGCCTTTTCTTTTTTGCATGTATAGATTGTACTCGTAACGGTTAGTCCCCACGCGGCTTTGATTTTCTAGGATTTCTTTTATAATATGTTCCAAGAAGATCATTGGATTTCTTGGTATTCTGGATTTCCTGATTTCTATTAATACGATCCTCTGCAATCGTGGTCTTCTAGTCTTCTATTATTACATAATATGATCCATCACGATCGTGGCTTTTTGGTCTTCTATATATTGGATTTTTCTTCTTGATTCTCATGGACTTCTGTAGCTTAGGGATAATCCAGAGCACACCTTCCCTTCTTAAGAAAGATGTATTTTGGGGAGCAATGTGTTCACATGCCTTTTGGCAAAGGTCATCTCAACTCATATTTCTATCAAAAATATGGAGTCATCATACTCCAAGTTTTGGCTCAGTTAACTTCTCGATTGACCAAGTCTAATCGTACTGGTGATACTCTGTAGAACCTTGGGTCGAAGCACTTCATCAACCTCAAACCGAGTTTCCAGGATCAGCGCAGTCGGGACGGCTTGAACCTGCAACCTTTTTAACACAGATCGGGATCCCTGGTTCGGCTTTCTCGGGTCGGGTTGGCTATGCCTATCCGAGCCACCCCCGTCCGATGCGAACACCTGCTACAAGCCCAGTTCTCAAATCTCTTTATTCAGTTAACCCTGGACCTACTCTTCCTCCTTAACATTCGAATTGGATGACACGTGTGCAACCCTTCCCGATAAGGTATATTTCTCACGTGAAGAATCGGTTCCACCACCTCTATGATGCGTGACACATGGGCAACCCAACCCGGGATGATCGCCATGTGGCATGCCGACCCGAACCCAATCTTGGTTTTAAATACTTCCTTTCAAGGCTGGTTAAAGGACTTTTCCCATCTTCTCTAATCTAGGCGCAAGGTTATTGCTCTAATATAGGGCCAACAAACCTTAACATATGGATTTTGTGTATAAACCACATCTTTCTCTACTTTCTTACAAATCAAAACAACTGTAACCAATAATTGACAGTATGAACAAAAATTACAAGTGGACGTAGGCTTGTATTTGGCCGAATAAATATAAAATTTGTGCATGTTTCCAGTGTTTGTTTTATTTCTTGCATTTTGTGACTGTGTTTGTGAGAATACTATGTGATTTGTGTATGGATTACACACTTTGGGAATTGATTGTCGGGAGTGCGACTTTTTGACTTTAACATATATACACTTTAATATAATTTTATATAAAGTTTTCAACCATTTTTAAATCATCATAATATATGTTTTTAATATATGTTTGTACTTGGAAATCTCTATTTTAATATAACGTAATATAGTTTTCTTTAACTCAAGAATCACCATAATTTATTTAATAATATTTGCTTTAATTCAATTTTTTTTGAAAGATTATTTAGATATATCGACATATCTAAAATGTATGTCGACATAGTGGCCGTTGATTTCATGTTCAAATTTTGAAAAGTTGTGTCTTTTGAATTCAAAACTATTCTAAAAGGATTTGACTGTTAGGATAATATAAATAGGCTTTAAATTTTGACTTTTTAACTAATTTTAACCATCTTTTTCTTCCTTTCTTCTCTCTCCAATAATACTCTTAATTTCTCAAATTACATATATATATCAATCTATTTCTACTTCAATTCTCTACCAAACTCTCTCAAAAATTCAAGTGCTACTCAAGAGTTATTGTTTTTGGTAATCAAAGATCACAAGATCAATTTCTATTGAGTTTGTCCTTCAAAACTGATACTGAAAAGGTGTGGTCGTGTCCTATATAAATTGTCTGGGTGTGATTGTGTCCCAGAAATCAATTAGTTGTAGGTTGTGTCCAGAAATCAACTGATTCTAACGGTACTCCAGAAATTTGTTGGGGTGTGCCCTTGTAGTCTGAAAATCAAGGATAATAATTTGGATATTATTTGAAAAGAAATCCACATCAACGCAGCGTTGTTTGGGACTGGATGTAGGGTAACTCCGAATCAGTATAAAATCCTAGTGTGTTATTTCTTTTTACTACCTATTATTATTATTATTATTTGCATCAATGTTTGATTCTATGATTATTCTTATCATTGATTTGCATAACATTCTGATAAACTTAAAAAGATTATAAGAAATCTATAAAATCCATAAAACACTATTCACCCTACTCTACTGTTGAGGTTGCATTAAGATCCTTAATCCGCATTCACCAACACTTGGTATCAAAGAATTGGTTTTCAAAGTTTTCATAATATGAATTTTTGAAAAGTTTAAATGGCAACCAACACTGCTATTGTCAATTCTAATAGTTCGTTAATAGAGGGGCAGTCCACTGTTAGACCACCACTACTTAATAGTAGTAATTATGCATATTGGGGTTATATAATGAAAATTTGTTTATATTCTATAGGATTAGACACTTGCAATAACACACAAACTGAATATGTTGAACCCACTATTAATTTTGCAGAATGGACTAAAGATCAAAAAGCAATTGTACAAAATAACTCAAAAGTTTTGAATATTTTATCATGTTCACTAAATAGAAATGAATTTAATAGGGTATCCATTTGTAAATCTGCATATGAAATATGAGAAACTTTGCAAGTTACTCATGAAGGAACAAACAAAATTAAAAATACCAAAATATCTATGCTATCCAATTAATTTGAATTATTTAAAATAAACTAAAATGAGTGTATCTCTGATATGTACGGGGGGTTCCAGGAGATTGAGCATTAACTAATGGATTTAGGAAAAATATAATATGAGGAAGATCAAGTTTGAAAAGTCTTGAATTCGTTTACTTCAGATTGCAATCAAAAGACTCTTGCAATTAAAGAGACCAGTGATATCAATATAATGAAAATTGAAGAATTAACTAGAAATCTAGTGTCGTTTGAAGTTAAGATGCAAGGAAAGAAAGAAAATAAGTCATTAGAAAATAAATTGATAGTATTTAATGTGATAACCGAAGATTCTGACTCAAACAACGATGGTGATGAAAAGATAACATTAGCGACCAGGAATTTTAGAAAATTCCTGAGATATAGTGAAAGGAAAATCTTCAAGAGGAATAAGCAAAGAAATTCTATGAAAAATAATGAAGTTCCAAATAATGTCATATGTTTTAACTGTGACGAACCAAGTCATCTAAAAAGATTTTGTCCATATCTAGAGAAACAAAATAAACCTTCAATTGATAATTCATCAAAGAAGAGAAAAAGAGCATATGAAGCAACTCTAGATGATTCTGGTTCATCTTCCAATGATGAGGAGCAAGAAATGAACAATTCGAATATGTGCTTCACAGTAATTCACGAATCAGAAGAAATTGAAGAATGAATCTTAAAATAGGTACGCATTTATAATAATTATTTTTTGACTAAATTGTTTGAATGGTTGCTTGTTTGAAATTTTGAATTTTAAAGTCAAAATTCAAAATCTGAATTATGAATTTTAGAACTTAAAATAATAACTATTTAAATAAATAATAATCAAAGTGTACTATCATAATAAATATTATTCCACGAAATAATTATATAAGAGTATAAGATATAAATATATCATAGAACCAAAGTCAAATGTCTTTTGAATTTTTCAGAAGGTATGTCGACATACCCATTTATATATGTCGACATATATATACAAAAGGTTGAATCTCAAAATTTGAATTTCAAACATTTGAATTTCCCTGCACCTTTTCACCTAACCCAATGTTCTGAAAAATGTGTCTCTTGACCAGAGAATTTGTCATTTGATCCTCTGTTTAACTTTCTATTCCTATCATCTCTTTCCACCTTTAATTCAAAATTCAAACTTATCTTCATTCTCCTATATTCTTAACAAACATTTTCTATAGGCTTCCTCAAGCACACAAAGCACCATGAGGCTGACCAAAACCACAAAAGGCTTCCTTTACAACAACCAGGATGCTATCAAAAATTACATAAGCTATGTAAACATTTGTAAAGTCGATACGGGAAAATTTGCAATTTTTAGTGATTTTCCTTCTTATGATCTTCAATCTGTTTTTCATCAAAGTAATGTTCTTAGTTTGATTGCTCTTGGGATAATGGTGTTGTGTGATACCCGAATCTTGTCAAAATATTTAATGCAAACTTGAATAATTATTTGTATCAAAGAAATGAAAGTGAAACTTAGAGTAGCGTAACAGGAACACAATTTGTTTTGAATTGTGATATTTTCGGTGCTGTTTTGGGTTGTAAAAGTACGGGAATAGATCTTTTGGATTTTAAGATCAATGAAAATGATCAAGAGACCTTTCACCATATTTTTGGGAATGATGAACGCTTAGATTTCAAAAACTGTTATTTACATCCTAAATCAAGGATTTTAAATTTACTTCTTTAACATACCATCACCCCCACGTTCGGAAATTTCAATAACCCAACAATGAAAGTTTGTGAGTCACTTTTTGCTATTTTTCGAAAATAGGAAATATATTAGGCTCAAGTGATTTTGAATGAATTTATTCCAATGGATTTGTCATCGAATGAAAATACGCTATATCATGGATTTTATCTTACTCGTATTTTCAAATATTTTGTAATGGATTTTGAAGGCGAAGAATTTGTATCTAGAAAGGTTTTCAACTCCGCGAACATGTCTCATATGAAAATTTCACTTGTATCTCAACCATATGAAATATTTGTGGAAGAACAAGCAAGAATAAATCAAGAAGAAGAAGGTAAACAAATGGAAATCAAAGAAGATGATGAACATGAAAATACTTCCTTAGAAAGTATAGATTATCCTATTAACACCAAAAACACTTCTAAGTAAATCCTCCTTGACAATCAAAAGATTCTAGCCAAAAATCAAAAAGGCGTTAAAGGGGTCGTTTAGTAAAAAAATTAAAAACATGTCCACTAAAACAATCAAATCCTTTGGGAACGTTAGTAGAAAACTTGGCATGTCTTCATCCTCATCCTGCTCCGCCGAATTCTAGCTTTATTATCTTATTGTATTACTTTCTATTTCAATTTTTGTATTTCCATTTCATGTTATGTATTAATCATATGTATTTTTATCATCAATACCAATGATAACTTATATTTCTGTTAATTCTCTCTTAAACACCTCTAGAATAATCATTAAAGTAATAAAAAACAAGTATTTATAAGTGAAAGCAAAGCATAAGTCACAAAATTCCTTAAAAATAGAAATCAGGTATGTATGTCGAAATATTCAATAATATCCGTCGACATAAAACAATAACTTTTCAACTTAGTTTAAATTTAAAACTACCTTAACTAACTAGTGTTCATTCATTTTAAACGAATTCTAGAGCCTATACATATCTGTTTCTTCTAGAAAAACTCATTTCTTATTTCCTCCTATATTTGCTTTCATTATTCTTTTATATTATCATGGCTTCGCCAATCACAATTTGAATGAAAATCCTGAAGAAACACTCAATTCATTCAAGAATATTCTCTTTATTATCCATTGTAGCCAGCGTCACTTTGAGTTAAGTCAAAGACTGATGATAAAGAAATAAGAAAAAAAATTGATGCACTTCAATGGATGATTTTCTCTCTTTCCAAAAATGAAGAAAACAACATCATAGGAGCACCTCTCAACAAAGACAACGAAGAATAGGATGCTATAAGGGTTGGTCCAATCAACGGTGGTGATGAATAGGTAGAAATTCCTAAAAATGTACGAATTTGTATTTGAAAATATGTGTTTTTTGCTTGGATTATTTTAAACTTGGATTTTTATTAATAATTTGTAAATAACTAGATCGGTTTGGATTAGATTTGTTTTAAATGGTTGCTTATTTGAATTGACTTATTTTCATAATTATACTTTAATCTAGTTTATACTCATTCAAGTCATTACTGAGAATATTAGATATTAGGTCTTGTCCTAGCTTTTAATTATCATATTAAGTATAAATTATTAGAGCTATGCCTTAGTTTTAAGGGGGATACTATAGTTAGGAAAATACAGTTTTTGTTGATGGCAAAGGGGGAGAATTATAAAATAATGCATAAATTAAGGGGAGTTAGTAGTTTCAGAAGGAGTGAATGGAGTAAGATGGGTATCTTGAGAATCAAGGCATCAAGTATGAATATTTTATAAACCAAGGTTGTCATCATAAAAAAGGGGGAGAGTGTTAGGAACTAAGATGGCTGTAATGATTGTTTTGATGACAGCAACCTTATTTAAACTATTATTAATATCAAATATATGCTAACATAATTATCTAGAATATATATATATATATATATATATAGGAAATATATGCAGGCATTGATTACTGAAGACTGTACAGTTTCTAGATTTCAAAGACGGACGGTTTAAGATACAAGACTCATGAGTAACAAGAATTCAAGAGTTCAAAATATAAATAGTTATTGTGTCTAGATTTTTTTGTTAAAACTCTGGTTAGCACTAAATCCTTATTTCAAACTTTTCTCACTACTTTCAAAATAATTTCAAAATTACTTTCTTATTTTAAATCTATATTTTCTTGTTCTTAACTTTATTTTAAACTTTTGTGTATTTTATTTCTTAAAACTTCTTTACTCATGATTCAAATATTTCTTGTATTTCATACTAATTTTTATATCTAGTTTTATAGTTACTTAATTTTTTAATTTCCTTACTTATTTTAAGTTCTAAAGTATTTTTTATAATTATAGTTATATATATATTTTAACATCATTTTATATATAGTTTATAATCATTTTTAAATTATCTTAGTATATATTTTCAATATATATTTGTACTTGGAAAACACTTTTTAATATAAAAGAATATAGTTTGTTTTAACTCATGAATCGCCATAATTTATTTAATAATTATTTTCTATAAATTAAAATTTAATTTTCTGAAAAAAATTAGGTATGTCGATATAAGGGCCGACCCGACCCCAATCTTGGCTTTAGATACTTCCATTTAAGGCTGATTAGAGGACTTTTCCGGCTTCTCTCATTCAAATGCAAGGTTGTTGCTCCAATATAGGGCCAACCGAACCTTAACACAAGGATTTTGTGTATAAACCACTTCTTTCTCTACTTTCTTACAAATCAAAACAACAGTAACTTGTAACTGACAGTATAAACAAAGATTATAAGTGGACTTAGGGCCGAACCACTGTAAAATTCGTGCGTGTTCCCTGTGTTTATTTTATTTCTTTGATTATGTCACTGTGTTTGTGAGATTTTATGTGACTTGTGTGTGGACCATGCACTTTGGGGATTAATTGTCGAAATACCTAAAAAAATCAAAATTATATTTTTCAAAAAATTCTTTAGGTATTTCGACATACCTAAAAAAGTATGTCGACATACTAGCCATTGATTTCAAATTTTGATAAGTTGTGTCTTTTGAATTCAAAACTATTTCGAAAGGATTTGACTATTAGGAAATTATAAATAAGCTTCTAAATTCGATTTTTTTTCCTAATTTTAAGTCATCTTCTTCTTCCTTTCTTCTCTCACCATTAACACTCTTAATTTCTCAAATTACATACTTATAATCCGCTGATTTTCAAAGAGAATCATATCAATCTATTTCTACTTCAATTCTCTACCAAACTCTCTCAAAGATTCAAGTGCTACTCAAGAGTTACAGACATTTTGTAATCAAAGATCGTAAGATCAAGTTCTATCTGGTCTATCCTCCAAAACATATATAAAGAAGGTGTGATCATGTCCCATATAAGTAGATTTAGTGTGATTGTGTCCCGGATATCAATTGGGTGCAGGCTGTGGCATAGAATTCAACTGAGTCTCACTGTACTCCGGAAATAGTTAGGGCATGCCCTTGTAGCTAGGAAATCAAGAATTGTAATTTGGATATTATTTGAAAAAAAATCCACATCAATGCAGCATTGTATAGGACTGGATGTAGGGTAACCCTAAACCAGTATAAAATTTAGGTGTGTTCTTTCTTTTTACTACATTTTATTATCATTACCTGTATCAATGTTTGATTCTGTGATTATTCATATCTGTGATTTGCATAACATTATGATAAAATTAAAAAAGACTTCAAGAAATGTATAAAATCCAAAAAGCACTATTCATCCCCCTTTAACGTTTAATTTGCCTTAAGATCCTTAATCCGTATTCACCAACACACTTATCTCAATCGGAAAAGCATATTCACAAATATCTTGTTTTCATTACTTCAAAACCGTAGCCACACACTTATCTCTTTGGAATAAGTGTACTCAAAAATCATATTATTTCCACTACTTAGAAAATAACAATATATACTTAACCAAAAGGTATAATTTTAGTTACGAATTGTACACAGCTAAACAATGTCAAGTGATACATTGTTTACTATAAAACCCAAGCAGCTTTATTTAACTTTTAAAATTTTGAAATTAAAGATTATAGCATCAATTATGGAAATAATAATTTAATTTTCAACATCTACTTTCGTTTAAAACTAGTATCGTCTCATGGATAATAATGAAGTCGTTCAAGTTAGGGTTATTTACCTCTTAGACCTTGACTCAAAACATTCTTATCTTCTAGACAAATAGAAGTTTATTTACACAAAACCTAATATTAAGTAAGCGCCATAATAAGTTCCATTTACTACTCAATTCAAATAAGTTTTAAACAAAATTTTTACAAACAAAAAATCTCTTCCCAAATATAACCATTTTTACTTAATTTATTGATTAAGTAAGGTTATGATAAAAATATATCTTTTAGCTTAAATTCTCTTTTTTTAAAGACTTGATTTTAAAACATAGATTTATTAATAAAATACCTTTTTATAAATTCCTTTATGAAAATTCATTTAAAATCTCATCATAAAACTCCATTTTTATATCTTTATAAAACTTTAAATATGATCAAGAATCATTTGATTATAAATCAAATCTTTCATGACTTATATAGAAATCAGATTAAATCGTTTATAAGCTATTTATTAATATCTAACTTTCCAAAAATTTCTACTTTAAATCCGATAACCATTCTGTTCGTTTTACAAGTTCAACAAACTATTTATTAAACCTGTTCAAAACAACTTATTATCACTTAAGCCTCAATCATTTGTAAAGCTTGATTTTATACCTTCATAAATCTTAATTATAAAACTTACTTAAGTTTTAACACTTGAAATCTCTAATATTTAACTTATTTATAAAACAGGAATTTCGCTGTACAAATTATTTTATAATTTCTCTGTAAAATCCAACTATAAATATTGATTATTTATAGAACTTCTATTTTATAAAAATTATATAAATTTCTGCTTCAAAATCTACTTTTATTATAAAACTAAAATTTATAACTTTAACTAGTCAATTCGTTATGTGGAGAATCAACGCCTTTAAAATATTATAGTTTATCTACTGCCAACCACTTAACCATACTGTTTACTGAATAATAATACATTAATGTTGAATTAAATTCAACAATCATCATCCAAATAAGAATTTTCATGTTACTTATGTTAGATTGTTTATATGTAAATAATATAAAAGCAAGTAACATCCAAAACATCCTACTGGATCCCTCCAACCTTTCCTCCTATATCACATCTCATATATTAGTTTATATATGCATATATATTAGATACCTTGATCTAATTTATATACTTACCATAGGAACCATAGACTAAGATGGAGTATTAATACCAACGGAAATGGCAATGGTAACAGTAACAAAACTACCATTACCATTAGTGGGGGACGCGTCAACGTGACCATTCCCAGTTGACTCCTAACCATGATAGCTAAGGAACCGATACCCAACCGCTTCCACAATAGAACCTTCATATAATCGCTTAGAACTTAACGCTTACACATCTAGCAGCTAATCAGGCCCAAGTTCCTCCTAACCAGCCATAACAGAAGCAAAAAATCGAGGTTGAAGACCTACCTAAAGACAATGCCAACATTCACCACCGAAGACGCCATGACCTCCGGAAGCCAATGGAGGTTCAGCCTGCGGTTATCATTGACATGGTCTGAAGGATCACAAAAGAAATGCGGGGTATGCCACCGATGTTTAGGAAACCAATACGAGGCATAACCCCTTTACTTAGTCCATCGACAATGCCAAATGTTCGCGACACTTCAATAAGCCTCAACTAACAGCTTACTCAAGGAAGACCGATCTCTGTACTTCTTGAACCATTACGAGTGGCATATGGACTCAAGTCGAGCTACCGACGCCGTTAAATGAAAGTGCTCTCCATTCTTCCTTAAAGGTGTCTCTTTTTTCTGGTTCTCCCGACTTTAGGCAAGATCCATCTCTACTTTCAATCAACATTCTTCCGAGCGGGTAAAAAAATTTAGGATGCATGCCGCAAGACCGAAGGATACCCTGACTATCTCTAACTTATATCTGGGCACGTGGGAAACACTTAAGAGTTGCTTTGATCGCTTCAAAAATGCCCTGGCAGAAGTCGAAGATCCTAAGCCTCTCACCGTCTTGGTTTAGCTTGATAAGGGAATTCTGCCCATCACTTAATTTGGAGCTTGGATCGATATGAAGTAACCAAATTCCTTGTAGGCTTTCTACGAAAAGGCTAATCAGTTTCTGTGCTAAGAAGAAGCACATAGAAGCTCAGACCGGCCATCCTCATAACCCATACCCGAGCACTGTTCAAGACAGTGTCTAGGGTAAATAAGTCGGGGAATCTTCTGGTAAGTGTAAGGGGATAACCCCATTCAAGCTTAAGACAAACAACGACAAGCAAAGTGGCCATAACAACCAGTATCTTGGAGATCCAAAGAAGTGGGCCTCTAACAAACTTACAAGGTCTACACTTTTCTTAACTCTAAGTGGGAAACAACCTATACAGAGACCTCTAAAACTATGCAATACAAGAAGCCGAACACTAGGTAATCTACTGACCAGCAAAAGAATTCTAGAAAATATTGCAAATTCCATGACACGTTTGGCAACAATACGAACGACTGTCACCTCCTCAAGGATGGAATTGAGAAGATCATTCAATAGAAAAGTCTAGAGCGATATGATCAGAACCCTTCTCCCCAAGGAGAAGTCGCGGTCCCTTCACCGCCCGCACTTTCTTAAGTTCAAACGGCCACAGGGTTGTCAAATCTGCGATCTCCTCGCGACGGTATCGTGATTAACACCATTTACGGTGGGCTTTACCCCTCAAACGAAAGCTTTAGGAGTATGGAGGAATGCGCAGACTCGACTAAGCACCTGACTTGGAAGCATGATCCGCTCAGGACGAATCTGTTTTGGCAAAGATCTAGAAGACTATGCGTGACGACAAAGTTTTTCATGAGGGAGATACTACCTGAACAGATATTTCAACCATTAATCCTCTTGTTATTTCTTCATAGACAGGACATGCCAATGTACAAAGGATCCTCATTGACTCGGGCAGCTCCATCAATATCATCTTCAAGTCAGCCTATGACCAAATGAAATTTGAGGCCAAAGACTTGAAGCCTTACTATGCCACCGTCCACGGTTTCAATGTCTTCTCCAACTGGAAATTTGGTTTGGTAGAACCACCGGTCTAGCTTAGAGAGGGGGATCAAAATAAGGTCGAGATCCTCAACTTCGTGGTTATTGATGTCACTTCTCCTTACAACGTCTTCCCTAGGACGTCCTTTCCTTGTAGAATTTCGAGTTTACAAGGCACTATGGTCCCTTTTCATGAAATTTTCGATAAACAATAGGATCGTAACCATCAAGGGAGACCAAGCCACCATGAGTGCCTGCTATCTCATCAAATTGAAAGACGCAATCGACAATGATAAGGGCAAAAGCGCAGTGATGGTCCATTGCATAAAAATCGCAAGTGCAAAGCAACCACTGGAGTTTGAGGCTTAGCTTAAACGCAATTGTCATCTCTTCCAAGATCTTGATCAACGGGAAAACAAAGAACCTGTAACGACCCGGATTTTTCCCTGAATATTTAAATTTATTTTAAATTTTATATTTGGAATATTAATAGATTATAATATAGAATTCGTTATTTAACGACGATTGAACGTTTAATATTACTTATATTTAAAACAAACTTGAAATGACGCAGAAATTCATAATTTACGATTTGAATTTCAAATGAACATACAGAATCCGTTTTAAGTCAGATTTCGGTGAAACAAGAAACGATAGGATCGTCTTGATTATAATTTTCTAAAGAAAGAAAAAAATATAGATATCGTCTTATAGATTGTAAGTTATGTCCAAATTAAAATTTAAAATAGTTGCTATGGAAATCATTTATAAAACGGTAATTTTTATATATTTATTTAAAGGATTTTCAATAGAATTTGGACATTGAATACGTTAATATCGAGTTATAAGTCTATACTGGTTTATATATGTTATTTAGATATGTGTGGTAATAATAATTTATTATTATTTATTTAATCGTTTTGTAATTTTTTTGTACGATATTTTATAAGCCGTATAAATAATTATTTTCCAAAACAACGTCCGTTTTCGATGAAACGAATTTTATTGGAATACGTATAATTAATTATTGTTATATTTCCAGTTTGGAGCCAATCAGAGTTGTTTTATCGGTGCATGAAATATAAAGGCAAACCGATAAATAAACTGAAATTTAAAACAACGTAAATAATGGTAAAATAAAATTAACCCACCCTATGTAGAAGTAAAATATTTCAGATGCACTGACCACGCTTATTTCACCGTACGACTTTTTTTTCCTTCGGCGTGAAGAATTTAGTTTCCATATATGTTGGTGTACAAATTCAAGTACGACCAACCCTTTTGAAGTGAAGTGCACATGTCTTAGTATTTTTCCAGCCTTATATTTGAAGAATGCAAACTAGCTGTACCTGATGTAGTAATATTTTCATTGAAAACACATGCTAATCTACTAGCCGGCCTAGGAGATAATGCGCAGCTACCCTATGTTGCATCAAATCTAAAATAAAGTTTGCGGATCAAAGATGGAAAGTATGCGAACCTAACTTAGATATGCCTTAGTATATATATACAGACCGCCAATGTATATAATATAATCAGACCTAGAGAAAATTAATGTTGTACGTTGTAAACCAAGTGCTAATCAAAACAATATATTAAACCAAATATATATATACAAATAAATAAATATGGTACCTACCAATACAGCTCCACACACACTCTACACTGCATTATTTAATCCCAATCCAACAGATACTCTACTGATCTATTCTAGCTCGCATATGCTTTTTCTTTTCGGGACCTTCTTCCTACACTGTTAATGATAAGAAATATCAATGCAGAAATCTAAACATAGCAGCTACTCTCCTCCATTACTTGCCCTCCAAACAATCGAGACCGTGATGGCCAAGTCTTAGCAACTATAAATACAGGAGCCCCATTTGATGTAAGGATCAAACGCAAAGCCAAAAATACTATGAGGTAATAAAATGGCGAGCATTCTCTTAAATAATTAAAAAGAGTAAAAATATATTAATATACATATGTTCGCACCTCTGTAATACTGGTCTCGGAAGAACTGGGAAAGAGAAGTGGTGTAAGTGGCGGGTCGTGTTGTAGAGTAGGGGGATGCTCACGTGAAACAGGGAAGTGGTGGTGGTATGCAAGTTGAACGTGATAGGTCGAGTGTTAGGTGGTGACTGTGACGAGTAAGAGATGAGGTAGAGGAGGGTCGGAGCGCTAACTTGTGGCGGATCATCTGCAGTGGAGGGGGTTGATGTATGGGCAGTCAAGGTAGAGTTCCATGCTGGTTTGTGGAGTTTCAGTGGATATTACAGGAGGTGGCGGTTTGAAAGCAGGGGGTGTACGGTCGTAAGCATGAAAAGAAGAAAAATGGGATTTAAAGGAAAGAAGGGATGGTTCGCAAGCAAAGGAAGAAGGGGTAGTAACTGAGAAAGAAAGTATAATATATAAAGGAGGGATGGAGTGCTTAGCGCAAGGGTGGAATGGACTGGGAGGATGTTACATGGCATGTTTTCTACAGCAAGATGAATGCGCGTTTTTGCAACAAAGGAGTTTTAGCATTTTGGTTTCAAGAAAGCACATGAACGTGAGGATGTAGAAGAACACATGGGGGAAGGCGTGGTCATTTGCGTACAGGGAGGAGAATATGTGGAGTTTTATGTGAAGGAAAGAAACAAAGCGGAATTGGAAGCCGTTAATTTTGATAAGGTATGAGTATGCGGAATGATGATCATTTTAGCGAAGTTGGAGTACAGCGTGGCAGGTTGAAGTGGGGTGCGGTTCGATAGGAAGATATCGGGTTGGCAAGTTCGAAGGGGATCTGGATGATAATCGGGCTGATGCAAAGAGGAACAGTGGCAATTGGGCTTCAGGGAGTCTGATGGAATGAAAAACGCATGGTTACTGTTAGCTAATGATGATTTTATTACAAGGACTTCAGGAAATCACGAAGAAGATTATCCGGTCTTAATTGCAGTTAAGATAGATGACTGGGATTAAAAAAGGGCTAAGGTAGTAAATAATTTATTTAATAATAATCAGTTTATATAATATACATTGAAAACCTGTGATAATGATAACTCACCTATACGTTATCAGAATTGCGAAAAAAATGAATCCGTTGGAATCGTGGCACCGAAGGGTACACGGACAAGCTGACAGGGATAAAAGCAGAAGCAGTTGGATTTTATATAATTTCATACGTTCGTGAATCAGAAAACGAAGGTAAGTTAATTCTCACACATTTCTGTAATGCTATTCAATTCATATATTTTAATTAATCATTGATAATTGGTTGATTGGATGCCTTAGATGCATATGGTTGATTTAACAGTTTTATCAGAAGCAGGATAGCGCAACAGGCTTATCAGAAGCAGCAGGACAATGAGAAGATCAGGGTGTTGAGGGCCATGATGGAGCAACAAGAGGAGGAGCTTCGTCTTCACAACATACATATGATGCAGCTAAAGTAGAAGTTAGCGGAGTATATGCAGCAACATGGCATGTCTCCTTCGTCATCCGGTGCTTCCAGGGGCGAAGAAACCACGTGATAAGTATGGCTATTTGTGCGAGTAGGTGAGTTTTTTTGTTGATCGAATTAGTTGTTTGATACGTTATGTGTCCAGATACATTGTGTGAGTTCGTTTGATACATTGTGTGGTTTGTCTTTGATGATGGAGTTGGTACGTTTGTGTTGTTAGAGTTCTTTGTATATATTGTTTGGTGATGATGGACGTAGACGATGGAGTTGGTAAGTTTGTGTTGGTGTTGTATATATTGGTTGACTGACGGTGATGGGTGTTGTATTTTGTATGTATCACTTGAAGATAATGGTTTGGATGTTGTTATGCTTATTGTTGTTTATGTTAACATTGATTATGTTTATTGTTGATTTTGGTACATAATATGTGATTATGGTTGAAATATATATCAGAAATATCTGTGAAATGAGTTGAAAATTATAATGCATGGTATAAGCCTGATAATAGACGGAATGGCTGCCATAATAAAAAAAAGCAACCCATATATCCGACGGGTAATAACGTCTTTTAGGTTCTAGATTTTTGATGACTATCGATAGCCAGCTACTATTTTTGGTTCCCATTTTAGCCACATAGACATGTTTAGTGTGACAACCCACGTCCGTTAATGTCACTCACAAAGGGAATGCATTAAGTTTCATGAAGCGTTATAGGTAAACGGAAACAGAAATATTACAAGACAGGTATAAAAGCAACATCGGAATTTAAATTTTATTTATAATAAAGCATCATGGTTCAAAAACAACACATGTCTGAAATACACATAAACCATTACATTATAAAAACTACCGTCTTGTACTTTAAAACATCAGAGCACATGACAAAGCCATAATAGAGATAAGAACTTGAGCAATACTTCAAAACCTGCTCCAAACAAAATGATGACCGAGTCCTGACTAAGGCTGAGAATTCCTACCTTGTGAACCTTGGGGGGGGGGGGGAATGGAAGAAAGAAGAGGAAACAAAAAGGGTCAGACAAAAAGTCCGGCGAGTCTAGTTACTTTTATCAAGTAAATAAATAAAAGTAGCAAGATAGGCATATAAGATGGATAAGAAAGATAACACTATAAGAGACAGGTATGACAAGGTAAACATGATAGAGTGATACACTTCTCTAAAGATTCCTCTGCACAATACTAGTGTAACTAGAATGAGATGATCCCCAACACGTACAAGATGGTATACTTAGGCGTACTTCTGGTGAGAGGTTTTAACCCCATACAATCCTCTGGCAACCCAATAACGGACTCCTGAACTTACCAGAGTCTAGATGTACCCTAACTACCCTAATCGATCGGCTCCCTATCCGTGTAGATACCCTGTGCCGACCCTACACTAGGAGGTATCACTTCCTAAAGTGGCAACCCCTCGTTAATAATATGCACAACCATATCCACAAGTGTCAGGGTCGTCTTATCCCCCTCTGCCCGGCTCATGCACGCACATGGCCTGGTCAGTTTGCACCGCCCACACCGTCCTCAATGTTTGGATCTCTTACAATCAGTCCAGTAAGCATGCCCCTTCTCTGACCTAGTACGGAGTACATGTTTGATACCTACTCCGGGTTACTAGATGAAACGGGTCCCACACAATATGATACAAGCTCTCCCCTTTGTCTTGTATCCCCAACTAAGTTTTCTTTGGCTATGTATACCACTATGTGTCTTTAATTACATAACCCTATCATTTCTACAAGTTATACTTACCCTAAAAGGTGTCTTTAATTACATAACTTTATTATTTCCACTGGTTATAAATACCACTAGGTGTCTTTAATTACATAACCTTATCGGGTTAAGTTTGTGGGCTTATATATCTCTGCAACTTGATGTTGTTTACTTATTAACTTAGTTTTCTTAACTAAGGTTTACTAATAAGCTATCTTTTCTTTTATTATAACTTATGTTATAGTTTCCAATTGTCCCAAGGAAAGCCCACCTATTATATACAACATTTTCATTAAGTAATTAACCATGATAGGTTACTATCATCCCTTGTTTACTCCAATTCATTACCATGTCCATTGATGGTTATAATGGGCTAGACCTCCCACATTAGGCCTACAACTTTGGATGTTGGAAATGTCAGTCGGGTCTGGGCAGACTTATTCCACAAGTTGGGCCTAACCTCGTGTCTTAGCCCGATTCGTATTTGTACACTTAGACCTCTCACATTAGGTTCAACATTAGTAGCTGCTGGATATGTCGGTCAGGTCTAGGCAGACTTCCACCACTAATGCAACCTAACCTCATATCATAAGTGCAATTACAATTTCTAATTATAATTATTATACATTTCACTTTTATCCAATTCTTACCTATAGGTGATTATGTCCCTACTTCCCCTTTTTGAATTGTATGTCCAATTCATATAAACATTATTTAAATTATGCCAATTCTAACTTTTCCCCCATTCCCTAATTAACGTATTCGCATATATTTGGTGGCATCTAGGCTAGAAAATAGCCTAGTCATGAACAATAAAGGGGAAAGTTGAGAGGAAAAATGATAGTAGTGATTATTCTAAAAGTGACACTGGCATAGACAAGTAATAGGCATAATAAGGTGGACATAAAAACAGATCTAGTAAAAAGGGTAATGATAAAACTAGATCCAATATACTTAGGATGAACAGATCCAAATAAGAATTCATATGTCCAATAATAACAGATCTCAATTAATCACAATATGATGATCTTAGTCTAAACAATGGTTTAACTGTCCAGAAAATGATAATCGCAAATTAACAACAAACTTAGAGAAATGGTAAGATCCGCATATGTGACATGATGAATTAACCACAAAAGGATTAGATCTAAAGAAAATAGATCTAACATAGTACAAGTTAAGATCCCAAATAAGACATCACAAGTGAATTAGATCTATAGAAGTAGATCTAGCATAGTACAAGTCAAGATCCCAAATATGATTTCACAAGTGAATTATATCTATAGAAGTAGATCTAGCATAGTACAAGTTAAGATCAAGGATGTCATAGATTCAAAATTTACAATAGATATAATATGATAAATATTGAGATCTAAGCCATATAATATTTTAGATTCACAAAATATGATAAATCCAAGATGATTTAATCACAGGTGTATATCCAAATCATAGTCATAACATGTTTACTTTTATGCATTTAAACCTAAATGTAAGTATACTCACAAGGATCAGATCTATGAGAACAGAAAGAAAAACTGAAATTTGAATCTTAGATCTATACTTAAGGCGCTTGATTTGTAGAAGAAGAAAGGGTTAGATTTAGTTCAAGCACTGACGGACCCAGGCCTCCATTGTTTTTAGTATAAGAAACAAGCGAAACGAAGATATATTTATAGCTGCCAGCCTCCAGAATTTGAATGCCACCTCAGCCCTAGGGTGAATCGGGCCATGGGTCGACACCCACTTGGGTCTGGGTGCCCAAAAACATAGATGGACACACTTTATAGGTGCGCCAGTGCAAAATTACATTGGCGCACTTGTCAAGTGCGCTAGGAATTCCTACCCTTTTCGCCAAACTTCTATTGTCAATAACTTCTTCATACGTTATCCGGTTTATGCAAACCAGGTGTCTATCTTGACCAGAATTTCGAGATGGACGCAATGACGTAGTCCTTTTGCCTTAATTCTTAATATTTAATTAGTTATTCTTTAATTTATCCACTTTAATGTTGTTAAAATTTCGGGGTGTTACATTCTCCCCTACTCAAAGGAATTCGTCCTCGAAATCTTCAAGTTAATAAGAATGTATCCTACCATCCATCATCCATCTACTCATCGACCAACGAGGTGTTACATTCTCCCCTACCTCTACTCAAAGGATTTCGTCCCCGAAGTCTTCAAGTTAAGAAGAATGTATCCTACCATCCATCATCCACCAACGAGGTGTTACATTCTCCCCTACTCAATGGATTTCGTCCCCGAAATCTTCAAGTTAAGAAGAATTTATCCTACCATCCATCATCCATCTACTCATACACCAATCACAGACATCCATTGTCCTTAAAAATTTCTAATACTTATATGAACATATGCAAAGGTGTGTGCATATGTCCCAACACTAATGTGAAAGATCAGGCGGTCTACTGATTCAGTCGACATCCTTAATGCAATGTACGTTAGTGCCATGAATCCTACGTGTATGCAAATTATCCTATTATAACATGTAAGTTCTATATGTGTGCATAATCATCCATCCAAATGCAACATCCATATGATGATACATCCATTTCATATATTAAAAGAAGAAAAATGCACACACATCCATATGGAGTATGAGAGTGATTGAGCCGATTTAGTGCCTAATGTGTGTGTGTACGCATCCACGAGCAACCACTAGCAAACACTTGCATCCACTTGCATCCATCAAACGTAACATGTCTGAAACACATGTTTACAATCATGGGATTTCCTACCTAAAGATAGAAGATTCGATCGATAGGATATACTCAGATGATAGAAGAAAATGTAAATAAAAGCTTTTGGAAGAGAAGTTAAGAACATTCCCTTGAAAAGAAAAGGGTACGAAGCGCAAAAATCTTGTCCTCGGTCTCCCAAGTTGCATCTTCTTGGTTGTCTCCCCACTGAACCTTCACCAACTTGACTTCTCATTTGCGTAGCTTCGTAAGCTTCGATCTAAGTAAAAGTCATTCTGTAGATCCCTACCAACCAGTCGGTGATCTACAGGGTCGTCCATATAATGCTTCGAAGGGTTCCATGCCAATGCCTGCTTCATGACTATTGTTGTAGGCAAACTCTACTAAAGGAAGGTGCTCTTCCCAAGTCCCTCCGAAGTCTAGGATACACAACCTCAAAAGATCCTCTAGAACTCTATTCACCCTCTCCGTCTGTCCATCGGTCTGAGGATGATAAGCGGTGATCAAATATAACTGTGTACCTAATGCTTTTTGCAAGCTCCTCCAAAATGCACTTGTGAAAATGGGATCACGGTGTCTTACGATATTGGAAGGTGCTCCATGAAGATTGACTATCTCACGAATGTAAACTGCTGCCAACCATGCTGTCGTTCTATATTTCTTAGCTGGTATGAAATGAGCGTTCTTAGTAAGCCTGTTTACTATCACCCAAATGCTGGTGTTGCCTTCTTTGATCTAGGCAAACCATCTATGAAATCCATGGAGATGCTCTCCCACTTCCACTGCGGGACCTCTAAAGGATGAAGTAAACCACCGAGATTTCTTTTCTCAGCTTTGCCTTGCTTGAAAATCATACATTGAGAAACAAACTATGCTACACCTTTCTTCATCCCATCTCAAAAGAAAACCCTTTCTCAAGTAGCTCCCCTACTTTCTCTTGGAGCCATATGGCGCATGGGCAATGCAACTGGCTTTGCATTGTCCACCAAATATATGTGGAAATCGATCTCCCACCTTGGGGTAAACGCCGAACCTCATCAAAGGCATCAGGATACTCACAGACTACTAGAACAGATTTTAGATCATCAATAGATGCGTCAAGTGACTCAAAGAAACTCGACATAACAGACCCCTTGGGGTCACAAGAAATCTCGAGGGTTCTCCCTTGGCAAGTCAACAATCTAATGACCCTCCTCTTACAATCCAGAATGACACCATACATGGCTAGCCAACCTATCCCTAGAATCAAACCATAGCCCATGAAACAAGATGTGCGTCGAACTCAAACCCGACGCCTAACACAGATATTCTCAAACCCCGATAAATCTTAGATAAATGAGCCGAACCACCAATGGGGTTTGAGACAACAATGGGATCCACCACCATACTAGTATTTAAGTGCAGAGATTCAACTACAGAACTAGATATAAACGAGTATGAAGCGCCAGAATCAAAAATGGTTCTAATAGGGTGACTGGAAAGAGAAATCAAACCTTCCACAGAACATTCCTACCTCTATCTAGAGCACAGGCCACAAGAGCATTCACTTTCCTTCCAAAGGTTCCTGCCCTTTGACCTTGTCCTTGCTTCCTTGGGCACTCCCTACAATAGTGTCCAACTTTTCACAAATAAAGCAGGAATTCTTCCTTTTCCTGCAGTCCTTGGCCAAGTGACCCTCTCACCCACAACTATGGCACTTCCTCTTACCCTTAGCCTTCTCATTCTTTCTGCCCTTCTTCTGTTGTTATTACTATCCTTTCTTGGGCCAGAACTTTTTATTTTGTGTTTCCTCAACCTTAACTTCTTCCTTTTCAGATTTATTTGAACTTTATCTATGTTTCCTTCCTGGGCCATCATTTTTCTCATTCTTGGGTTGTGTTCCTTAGCCCTAACTTCCTTATTCACCTTTTTACCATCCTTGTGTAATAAGGTAACAAGTCTCTCGAAAGTTTCCTCCATCACACGGAAATCCTTACGAAGCTCGAAAAATTTGCCGTAGGTGATACTACTGCAACTACAAATGGAGGTTAGGCACTTCATTGCCCTTCGACGTGTGCCACAGTTTAAACATGCCTACGGCATCATGCCGGAATGGGGACACCTTTCGAGAAGAATCGGTTCCCCAAACAAAAAGGAAAAAGGAATCATGAGGAGAATCGAGAGATATTACATATGGCTTTAAGGAATATATTTTTCAAATTGACTTTTCTTTTTGGAAATGCTTTCTTTTAAAACCTTTTTGAAAATAATTTTCGAAAACTTTATCTAATTTGGTAACCTTCAGCTCTGATACAAGTGTGACACCCCACGTCCGTTAATGTCACTCACAAAGGGAAGCATTAAGTTTCATGAAGCGTTATAGGTAAATAGAAACAGAAATATTACAAGATAGATATAAAAGCAACATCGGAATTTAAATTTTATTTATATTAAAGCTTCGTGGTTCAAAAACACCACATATCTGAAATACACATAAACCATTGCATCATAAAAACTATTGTCTTGTACTTTAAAACATCAGAGTACATTAAAAGCATAATTCCTCAAAAAGAGACAAAGCCATAGTAGAGATAAGAACTTGAGCAATACTTCAAAACCTGCTCCAAGCAAGATAATTACCAAGTCCTAACTAAGCCTGAGAATTCCCACGCTGTGAACCTTGGGGGGGGGGGGGGGGGGAACGGAAGAAAGAAGAGGAAACAAAAAGGGTCAGACAAAAAGTCTGGCGAGTCAAGTTACTTTTAGCAAGTAAATAAATAAAAGTAGCAAAACAGGCATATAAGATGGATAAGGAAGATAACACTATAAGAGACAGGTATGACAAGGTAAACATGATAGAGTGATACGCTTCTCTAAAGATTCCTCTGGACAATACTAGTATAACTATAATGAGATGATCCCCACACGTACAAGATGGTAGACTTAGGCGTACTTCTGAAGAGAGGTTTTAATCCCATACAATCCGCAGCCAGCCCCAATAACGGACTCATAAACTTACCAGAGTCTAGATGTACCCTAACTACCCTAATCGATTGGCTCCCTATCCGCGTAAATACCCTGTGTCGGCCCCATAGTAGGAGGTATCACTTCCTAAAGTGGCAACCCCTCGTTAATAATGTGCAGAACCATATCTACAGGTGTCACGGTCGTCTTATCCCCTCTGCCCGGCTCATGCATGCACATGGCCTGGTCGGTTTGCGCCACCCACACCGTCCTCCACATTTGTATCTCTTACAATTAGTCCAGTAAGCGTGCCCCTTCTCTGACCTAGTACGGAGTACATGTTTGATACCTACTCCGGGTTAGTGGATGAAACAGGTCCCACACAATATGATACAAGCTCTCCCCTTTGTCTTGTATCCCCCACTAGGTTTTCTTTGGCTATGTATACCACTAAGTGTCTTTAATTACATAACCCTATCATTTCTACAAGTTATACTTACCCTAAAAGGTGTCTTTAATTACATTACTTTATTATTTCCACTGGCTATGTATACCACTAGGTATCTTTAATTACATAACCTTATTGGGTTAAGTTTGTGGGCATATATGTATACTAGTATTACTCACCTACCAAAGATTTACTTAACCCTCCCATTGATCCAAGCATGTTTATTTAACGGTTAAATTTGTGGGCCTATATATGCTAATATTACCCACCTAACCAAGATTTACTTAACTCTCCCACTGATCCAAGCATGTTTATTTGACGTTTAAGTTTGTGGGCCTACACGTACTAATATTACCCACCTACCCAACAATTACTTAACCCTCCCACTGATCCAAGCATGTTTATTTAATTGTTAATTCTGCAGGCCTATCTACACTAATATTACCCACCTACCCAAGATTTACTTAAGCCTCCCACTGATTCAACCAACTTTACTTAACCCCTATTCATGTTTATGTTCACACAATCCCTATGGATTCAACTAGGTTAAGTATTACAAACTAACAGGTTATCCCATTCACATTGACTGCTTTTTACTTACCAAAGTTTAACTTGCTTATTAATTTCATATAAATATAACTTAATCCATTTAAGTTCATTAATAAGCCCCATTACATGTTATTATTTAGATTGTAATTAACAGAAGTAATCTTACAATCTTTCACCCTTGGATTGTAATTAATGGAAGTAATCTTGCAATCCCTTTTGTATTGTCTATTTCCATAGTTACAATAACATGTTTTACTTAATATTTATTAAGTATACTTCTCCTCAGTTCACCAACTTCTTGTTTAACATATCTCTACAACTTGACATTGTTTACTTATTAACTTAGTTTTCTTAACTAAGGTTTACTAATAAGCTTTCTTTCCTTTTATTATAACTTATGTTATAATTTCCCCTTGTCCCTAGGACAAGCCTACCTATTATATACAACATTTTCATTAAGTAATTAATCATAATAGGTTACTGTCATCCCATGTTTACTCCAATTTATTACCATGTCCATTTATGGTTATAATGGGCTAGACCTCCCACATTAGGCCTACAACTTGTGAATGCTGGATATGCCGGTCGGGTCTGGGCAGACTTATTCCACAAGTTGGGACTAACCCCATGTCTTAGCCCGATTCGTATTTGCGCACTTATACCTCTCACATTAGGTTCAACATTAGTGGCTGATGGATATGCCGGTTGGGTCCGGGCAGACTTCAACCACTAATGCAACCTAACCTCGTGTCATAAGTGCAATCACCATTTCTAGTTGTAATTATTAGACATTTCATTTTTATCCAATTCTTACCTATGTCTTTATTGGTGATTATGTCCCCACTTCCCCCTTTTGAATTATGTGTACAACTCATATAAACATTATTTAAATTATGCCAATTCTAACGTTTTTTCCCCGTTCCCTAACTAATGTATTCGCATATATTTGGCGGCATCTAGGCTAGAAAATGGCCTAGCCATGAACAATAAAAGGGAAAGGTGATGGGAAAAATGACAATAGTGATCATTCTAAAAGTGACACTGGCATAGACAAGTAATAGGCATAATAAAGTGGACATAAAAATAGATCTAGTAAAAAGGGTAATGATAAAACTAGACCCAATATACTTAGGAAGAACAGATCCAAATAAGAATTCATATGTCCAATAATAACAGATCTCAATTAATTACAATATGATGATCTAAATCTAAACAAAGGTTTAACAGTTCAGAAAATGATAATCCTAAATTAACCATAAACTTAGAGAACTGGTAAGATCTGCATATGTGACATGATGAATTAACCACAAAATGATTAGATCTAAAGAAAATAGATCTAATATAGTATAAGTTAAGATCCCAAATATGACATCACAAGTGAATTAGATCTAACATAGTGCAAGTTAAGATCCCAAATAGACATCACAAGTGAATTAGATTTATATAAGTAGATCTAGCATAGTACAAGTTAAGATCCAAGGATGTCATAGATTCAAAATTTACAATAGATCTAACATGATAAATATTGAGATCCAAGGCATATAATATTTTAGATTCACAAAATACGATAAATCCAAGATGATTTAATCACATGTGTATATCCAAATCATAGTCCTAGCATGTTTACTTTTAATCATTTAAACCTAAAAGTAACTATACTCACAAGGATCAGATCTATGAGAATATAAGGAAAAACTGAAATTTGAATCTCAGATTGAGGCGCTTGATTTGTATAAGGAGAAAGGGTTAGATTCAGTTCAAGTACTGACGGCGTCTCGCCTCCATTGTTTTTAGTATGAGAAAACAAGAGAAATGAAGATATATTTATAGTTGCCAGCCTCCAGAATTCGACTGCCACCTCAGCCCTAAGGTGAATCGGGCCACGGGTCAACACCCACTTGGGTCCGGGGGCCCAAAAACATACATTGGCGCACTTTACAGGTGCGCCAGTGCAAGAATACATTGGCGCACTTGTCAATTGCACCAGGAATTCCTGCCCTTTTCGACAAACTTCTACCGTCCATAACTTCTTCACACGTTATCCGTTTTACGCAAACCAGGTGTCTATCTTGACCAGAATTTCGAGACGGACGCAATGACGTAGTCTGTTTCCCTTAATGCTTAATATTAAACTTCTTATTTTTTAATTTATATAGTTTAGTGTTGTTAAAATTTCAGGGTGTTACATTTAGCTATCGAAAGGCTGTCAAAATCTTCCTCGGAAACCATCGACGACGCTGTCGGAAAGGTGTCATCAAAGCTGATAAAAACCGTCCTCATCCGTGTATAGTATTTTAAAGGATATTCCGATGGCAAATAGTCGTCGAAATAGATTGTTTTCCTTGTATGGCTCAAAATTATATTATATTATCTAACTATTGCAACTAACATATATGTATGTTTATAATACAGATTATATTAAATATAAACTCAAAATACGTCAATTTGGAAATGTATAACTTAATAAATATCAACAAACTACGTCCATAATCATGATTGCAACATAGAATATCAAATAAAAGAACAAGCAACGTACATAATTAAGTTTCTAAATACAATACATAGTTAACCAATCTCGTAATCATAACAAACTGAAATGTGGAAAGACAATATACAACCCATGGTTTAATATTACTAATACCAAATATGAAATTCGGGCCATATAATGAAGCCTCTATCAAAATGTTCACATAACTTTCACATTCCATGTTAACCCATAAAATATGGGTCAGAGATGATCTAAGAATCATGCTAATATTAGTCAAGTTGTTGGCCTCATATGAAGTACACCAAGTCGAACTCGGATTCATGTCGTGAATGCCAGATCGCTTCAAAGTCATATCGCAAGGGAGAAAGTTCATCCGTACCATATCGGGTCGCTTGTAGTCATGTCGCGTCCTTCCATGTCCTGCTCCCTTTATAGCGTCAGAGCAAAGACAAGTCATCATGCGACATGACACCATGACGTGCCATAAACTCAGAGCGCAAGGAAGCTTTGGGTCTAATGACATGAGTCATGCCGCCCTGCCTCTATATCATTCTATGACATAAAGGGTCAGTCGCTGCTAAAAGTCTGAAGAAAAGCCATGCCGCGCCCCACTCATGTCATTTCCAGTAAATATAGAATCACCCGAATGAGATGATTCATATCATAGCGAACCATATCGTGACCTACTCATGTCGCATCCATCTTGTACCAGGTTGTCAACAACTATCGTCAGAACGATATGAACCATGCCAAAAAGAGTCATGTCGTGTCACAAGCTCAAGGCGCCGAGAGTTAACCCGCCATGCGACATGAGTCATGTCACTGGCAACATGAGTTATAGCAAAGGTCCAAGTCATGTCGACGGCGACATGATTAATGGCATTTTTTCTGCATAATTACAGAACTGCCATCTGGTTTAGAAATCTCCTATAAATACCCCACACACTTCTTCATTTAGGGGGATCGAATCTTGAGGCCACGAAGTGCTGTCAGAAATATTCCACAACAATTCCAACATCTATCGAACATCATAGATTGAAGATTAATCCATGGATCACGATCTCTATCAAATGCATCCAAGTGACTTGCAAATTGAGGATTGATTAGATGAGCTTATGTTCAAAGAGGAAATCTACCAATCCTACACCATCTCCATCAAATCTCCGCGGATCTACACACTTCTTCATCATCTCTAATAGATTTGAGTGTGATTTGTGAGTAAAAGAGTGATAAAAGCATTGTAAGAGAGAAGTTAATCTTGTAATCCTCATATTGATAATGGAATTCCTTATGAAAGTGGATGTATATCCTTATTGGATTGAACCACTATAAAGGCTTGTGTCTTCTACTTGCATTCTAATAATTGTGTGGCTCTATATTTCATTCTTTGTGAGACTTTTTTCTCGCATTCTTGGTGTTTAGCCCAATTTTGGGAAAAACATTTGGTGCCCACCATGGGGCCCGAATTGCCAATCAATGTCTCGCTCTCTCACAAGGTAGAAGGCCTTCCATTGGATTTCTGAATACACTCTAATCACCTAATTTGTCCGAATTGAGATACTTACCTCTGAGGTCATGGGTAAGCCAGGTAGACCATCAAAGAAAGTTACAAGTAAAAACGTCGAAGATGTCGATAATGCCACTAACACAGAAGATACCCCGCCTACTAATCAGTTTGAAGTAGGTGAAAGTTCTAAAGCCGGAACTGCCGTAACAAGGAGGGATTGGATGAAGTGGCAGCAGGACTGACAAGTCGAATGGATATTGCGAACGAGGCCATGATGAAGAAGCTTGAAACCATGTTCTCCATGCAAGCCGCAATGGCCAAAGTCACCATGAGTGCAAGCCGTCTCAAAACTGCTAAAACCACTGGAATGGAAGATACTGGATCTTCTTCCTCGAGTCCAAAAAAAGGAAATTCTGTCCAGGAGGTTGCAAATCCTAGTCATAAGGGAATGAAGCCACCTACTCATAACTACTCTGGAAAAGCAACTCCTCAACAAGAGTTTGGTTCCACCAAAGGGGCACTTCCCCATGCAGGAGGTCCAGGGCCGCGGAATGTGAATCGCGATCGTTTGCGTAGGCAAACATCTGGAGGAAGGCGTCCGCCCCGTGGACCAACTCAATGAGGAGGAGCGAATATTCGGAATGGTATGGAAGATCATGAATGAGAGCCAGAAAAAGGTGGACGATGAAAAGGAATGGGGATTTGCCCCTACAAAAACCCCACTTACAGAAAGAATAAAAATGGTGCCATATCCAAATAAATTCAAACCCCCAGTTGTACAAGCCTATAACGGAACCGGCGATCCCAACGTGTTCCTATTCAAATACGATCAGCACATGGATGGGGCACGTGCTACTGATGAGCTCAAATGTTTATACTTACCTACCTACTTGGAAGGAGTAGCTTCACTCTGGTTCACAAAACTCCCGCCGAAATCCGTGGATGACTTCACTGCCTTGGCCAAGCTGTTCAGACAGCAATTCAAGCTTCAAGCAACAAAGGTGTGTGATGTGATGGAACTGAATGAACTGGAACAAGGGCCGGGGTTGTCTATTAAAACCTTCCTTTCTTGTTTTAACACAGCCGTGGCCGAAGTTGGAAACTATGAGCCACGTTTGGCTTTGATGGCTCTAAAGGGAGGTATAAGTAAAAAGACCAAACTCGAGCAGTGGATCAAGAAGAAGAAGCCTGCTACTCTCGAAGAGCTATTTGATAAGGCAGAGGAGTATATAGGTGTGGATGAGGATCCGGCCTATACAATGGAAGCTACGGAAAATAAGGAGCCATCAGAAAAGAGAGACGTAAACGTGCAAGGAGGACAGAAAAACGCCGGAGGAAATCTGAAAAGGGGGAATGAAGGGAAAGACGGTCGAAACAACAAAAAGCTTCATTTCTTCAAGAATTCCGAAATGACTACTCTTAACGACACCATAGAGAACATTTATATGGCAATCAAAGACACTGAAGAGTACCCAGAGCCCGGGAAGTTAAGAGTCACTGATAACGCAATAAAGTTTAGCAGGTTTTGCCGATTTCACAACCAGCCGGGGCATAGCCCGAACGAATGTAGACATTTGAAAAGCTTAATTGAGGGACTGATAAGGAAAAACAGGCTTCAACAGTACACAAAGAACTCCCAGAACGCTCAAGGAACTCAAGATCAAGGAGCCTCTGTAGGACATCCTAAACAGAATGAGAACGCTTCGATTGCTATTATACCAAGGATGATCATAAACACCATGTCAGGAGGCCCCTACCTGATTCGGAAAAGCTGGGAGAATATGGTGAGGTATGCTCATGAGGTGAAGAACTTTTCAAAAAAAGGTGAACTCATGACCATAGACGAAGTTTTATCAGCAAAAGTACCAAGAATCCTGCGAGATGACATCACATTTAAAGATGAAGATCCGACTGGGATCATAACACCTACAGAGGATCCAATGGTGATAACCGTTGTTCTGGGCCCGACCATAGTTAGAAGGGTGTTAGTCGATAGCGGAGCCTCATTTAATATCCTCTTCTTTAGCGCATTCCACAGGATGAAGCTTTCCATGGGCGATGTAAAAGCATGTCAGAACAAGGTCCATGGGTTCACTGGTCAAGATGTTCATCCAATTGGTGTCATCAGTCTGCTGGTGGAGCTTGGAGAAAGAGAGCAGAAAGCCGCACGGGTACAGGACTTTGTTATAATCGATGAACCCTCTGCTTATAACGCCTTCCTAGGAAGACCTACTCTCGCAGCATTCAGAATAACTATGGCTCCGTGGTGCCTCACTATGAAATTTCCAACGGAGAATGGTGTTGGCACAATTATAGGAGATCTACAAGCAGTAAGGGAGTGTTATTAAGCAAGGAAGAAGGAGTTGAAGAAGGATGTAGAACCGTCGCTCTGCATCCAGAAATTCCTCTTACAGCAACTAAAGCAAAACCCCCATACTGGTGAGCATATTGGCGCCCGGAAAGCGATTGATCCGAGGAAAAACAGTATAAGGGGGAAAAAAGAGCAGTGCCAGCCGAAGGTACTATCCCCGTTCCAGTATCCGACAAGGACCCTAACCAGATCTTGAGGATAGGATCTCAGCTAGGTATGAAGCTGCAAAGGGAATTAATCTTGTTTTTGAAAGCAAACTTAGATGTATTTTCTTGGGAACACTCAGATATGTGTGGGATCCCACCGAATGTAACTGTTCACAAGTTGAATATAAATCAAAAGTTAACTCCTGGAAAACAAAAAAGACGAATGCAGGGAATTGAAAGATCCGAGGCTCTAAAAGAAGAAGTAGATAGGCTACTTAAAAATAATTTCATACGAGAATCTATGTATCCAGACTGGGTTTCTAACCCAGTTCTTGTCAAAAAGTCCAATGGGAAGTGGAGAGTGTGTATAGATTACTCAGATCTTAATAATGCATGCCCAAAAGACAGTTTTCCTTTGCCCCAAATTGACCAACTCATAGATGCAACAGCGGGGCACGAGCTACTATCTTTCATGGACGCATATTCCAGATATAATCAAATTATGATGCACAAGCTAGACGAAGAGAACACGAGTTTCATAACGGATAGAGGACTATACTGCTATAAAGTCATGCCATTTGGACTGAAAAACGCAGGAGCAACTTACTAACATCTTGTAAACTCCATGTTTAAATCTCAAATAGGGAATATAATGGAAGTATATGTAGACGATATGCTAATCAAATCGAAGAAGGTCGAAAATCATCTCGAGGATCTGGCAGAAATGTTTCACATACTCAGGAAGTACGGGATGAAATTAAACCCATTACAATGTTCATTCGGAGTCTCTTCGGGGAAGTTTCTCGGGTTTATCATCAATGCTAGGGGCATCGAAGCGAATCCCTCTCAAATCGCGGCTTTAAGGGAAATGCGGGCGCCAAGGACAAAAAAGGAACTCCAGAGCTTAAATGGAAAGGTAGTAGCACTCAACCGGTTCTTCCAAAGCAACAGATCGATGTATTCCGCTTTTCGATGCTTTGAAAAAAGGGAAGAAGGACTTCCACTGGACCCCAGAGTGCCAGGAGGCCTTCGAGGAATTGATAAGACATATAGAATCACCACCAATGCTATCGAAGCCTAAGGATGGGGAGGATCTATTTTTATATCTAGCAGTTTCATCACATGCCTTGAGTGCAGCACTAATCCGAGAAGAAGCAGGAGTGCAATTGCCGGTATATTACATTAGTAAGAGGCTCGACGGGGTAGAGCTAAATTACCCTAAACTAGAGAAGCTCGCATATTTCCTCCTTGTTGCTTCAAAAAAGCTGAGACCGTATTTCCAATCTCATCCTATCAAGGTCCTCACCGATCAACCATTAAGGCAAATCCTCTTTCGCCCAGAAACTTCAGGAAGGCTATTGAAATGGAACATTGAGCTAAGTCAATATGACATCACTTACCATCCTCGAAGAGCCATCAAGGGCCAAGCCCTAGAGGATTTTATTGCTGATTGTACAAACAGGGGAGAAGAGGTTAAGGAACCAGCAGAAACAGAGATTGCCTGGAAACTATACTTTGATGGATCCAAAAACGACCACTGTTCAGGGGTTGGAATTGTCTTAGAAACCCCAGAAGGTTACTCTTTTTACTATGCCTTGAGATTGGAATTTCCATCAACCAATAATGAGGTCGAGTATGAAGCATTAATAACAGGGTTAAAACTGACCGAAAAGCTAAACTTAAAAACTTTACAGATTCTCAACGACTCTCAGTTGGTGGTAAGTCAGGTACGCAAGGAGTTCCAAACCAAAATAGGAAACCTCCCTTCCTATCTAATAAAAGCTATGGAACTTCTAAATGACCTTGACTACTATGTTATATCTCACATCCCAAGAGAACAAAGATCAAAAGCGGATTCTTTTGCCAAGTATGCTAGTTCATCAGATGCCCAACTGCTGGGTTTAATCCCCATCGAAGTCCTTTCTACCCCAACCATTGAGGAAGCGAGTGTTGACTGGATAATGGAAACCGTTGAAGAACCTACATCATGGATGACTCCAATCAAAGAATATATCCTCAATGGGACACTACCTGAAGAGCGGAAAAACAAAAGGAAGATATTGCGCAAGGCCCCTTTGTACCTCGTCCAAGACAGAATGTTGTACCGGCGAGGATATTCTATGCCATTGCCGCGATGTGTGACCAAAAAGGAATCTAAAGCAATTTTGGCATAATTGCATGAGGGTGAATGCGGAGGACACACCGGTGGTCAAACGTTAGCTAAGAAGGTTCTGCGATATGGCTATTTCTGGCCTAATGTAAATCTAGATGCCATGACCTATGTGAAGAAGTCTTACAGATGCCAGAGATTCGCTAAGATTCCAAGAGCACCTCCTAGAGAACTAGCTCAAATGGTCAGCCCATGGCCATTTGCGGTATGGGGCATAGATTTGATTGGGATATTACCCGTCGCAAAAGAAAATATGAGATACGCTGTAGTGGCTGTCGACTATTTCACCAAATGGGCTGAAGCAGAACCTTTGGCCACTATCACGTCAAAGAAAGTGATCAATTTTGTTTTGAAAAACAACATTTGCAGGTTTGGAGTGCCACAAAAAATCATCACTGATAATGGAACCCAGTTTGAAAGCAACGAACTCCTAGACTTCTGCGCTAAATATAAGATCAAAAAGAGCTTTGCAGCTATGGCTCATCCTCAAGCAAACGGGCAAGTGGAAGCCATCAACAAAATACTAAAGTCAACCATTAAAAAGCATCTCGAAAAGGCCAAAGGAAACTGGGTCAATGAACTACCTTTTGCATTATGGGCGTACCGAACAACACATAAAACTACCACAGAGCACACCCCGTTCTCACTCGCATTCGGGTCAGAAGCTATGATCCCAGTGGAACTGGAAGTACCAACTCACCGTAGAATCTACTTTAACCAGAAGGAGAATGAAGAACTGCAATTAGAGGCACCTGATTTACTCGAGGAAAAGCAAAAAGGAGCAGAGCTTAGGATAGCAGCCCATCAATGGAAAGTAGCCAGATATTTCAATGCAAAAATCAAACAAAGAACTTTTCAAGTCGGGGACCTCATCCTGAAGAGAATTATGACAGGAACCGGGGTATTCGAACCCAATTAGGAGGGACCATACGTGATAAGCCAGAAATTTGCAAATGGCACTTTTGAGTTAAAAACAACAGACGGAATCACACTTCCTCGAGCATGGAATAGCAATCATCTTCGCTATTACTTTGTTTGAAATTTCTTTCACATATTTCGCATCATACATATATCATAAATTGTAAATAAATCATGCATTGTGACTATCATCGCAAAGTTTGTACAAATTAGTGAAAGAAATTACTTTACCTGTCAAAAAATCTTACATTTGCAAGTTTTTAATTTCAAGTTACTAGCATCGATTTTAATTACAGGCTTTTTAAGCAAACGAAAACGCATTGAGAACCAAATAGGGCTTGTGGAATGCTATAGCACATCCCCGACGAGGAGAAATTCAAGCACCTGTTGCTTAATACTCAAACATCTATACACTTTTGCTATAGTGGGTGTGAAGTGCAAAATCATAAATAAGGGGCATCAAGAACTCTAAGCCCAAACTACGGATCAAAATTTGAATTTCACCCTAGGGGCACGGTCTTAATAATAGAGTTCGAAGTCCCAGTTTTTTCAAGTCACAACCAGAATCTGACAAATAAACTAGATTCAATCACTTGAAACAATACGATGATAAACCCAAGACCTCCCTGAGGGGCACCCGGTTCATCGCCGACGCCATTAAGATATGGCCGGATAGCGATACAAACACCGGGCTTTGAACCCAAGACCTCCCCGAGGGGCACCCGGTTCATCGCCGACGCCATTAAGATATGGCCGAATAGTGATACAAACACCGGGCTTTGAACCCATGACCTTCCCGAGGGGCACTCGGTTCATCGCCGATGCCATTAAAGATATGGCCGGATAGCGATACAAACACCGGGCTTTGAACCCAAGACCTCCCCGAGGGGCACCCGGTTCATCGCTGATGCCATTAAGATATGGCCGGATAGCGATACAAACACCGGGCTTTGAACCCAAGACCTCCCCGAGGGGCACCCGGTTCATCGCCGATGCCATTAAGATATGGCCGGACAGTGATACAAACACCGGGCTTTAAACCCAAGACATCCCAGAGGGGCACCCGGTTCATCGCCGACGCCATTAAGATATGGCCGGACAGCGATACAAACACCGGGCAACCCAAGACCTCCCCAAGGGGCGCCCGGTTCATCGCCGACGCCATTAAGATATGGCCGGATAGAGATACAAACACCGAGCTTTGAACCCAAGACCTCCCCAAGGGGCACCCGGTTCATCGCCGGTGCCATTTAAACATGGCTTGATAGCGATATAAACACAGGGTTTTCAAAGGCCTCTTTGGAAGCATCCTCTCAGATGCTGGATCTTCCAAATCCAGCTATTGATTCTGGGTCCTACAAACCCAGTTAGTGACGGACCCAAAGACCTCTTCGGAGGCATCCGACAAGTTCAACAAGCATCTGAATTATTCAGATCCAACGAACAACATATCAAAGGTCCTTTCAAGGGCATTTGGTTATAAGCCGAATCTTCCAAATTCATTTAGTAACAAAGCCAAAAATTTCCCTCAAAGTTATCTGATAAAAAACCACAAGTAACCGACTCATTCAGTTACCAGGAATAACAGATTCCTTTATCTAATTGTAAATACCTTGCCTAAATTTCCGAAATATTGAAACCAATTGTGGTATGGGGGCATTACCATCGCATTAATGAAATCTAATGATGCTCTCTTAAAAACATACCACAATCTGGTCATAGTTCTATGAAAACTCGGCATTGGATCATTTCGACCAACAAAACTAGATTCCCTAAAATGACTAAGGTGAAATCAAAGATCCTAGTAAAATGGTTATTTATGCGAAAGGATTTTGGACATCATCTTAGTCAAGGTCGGGAAATTCTAATCTTGTTGGTTGGGTTAACTCAACCTGTAATAACAAACAATTTGTGATGCAGAGTCTATATTGCAAATGTAAAGCAGGCATGAAATGCAGAATAGAGAATTAGCAAGACTAAAAGCGAAATTTAAAGCACGAAAAGCAGGACACAATTTCCTGACAACAAAGCAGAACTATATCACAAAGTTACGAGTTAAAGTGCAAAATATCAGACAACAGAGTGCATAAAGATGACAAGTACAAGAGTAATAAGCGGGGACCGACGCCCGCATATACAATCGTCCGGAATACAACACGCAAAAGAGAGTAATTAACAACCAAGTTGAGCAAGTACTAAGCAGGATCATTTCTTCTTGTCACTTGATCTCAAAGCTGGCTTGCTAAGTAAAGGCGGAGGGGTCTCTTCTACGTTACTCCGATTCTCTTGGGAAGAAAAAGCGGTAGCCTCCATCTCCTTCTTCCTCTTCCTTTTCTTCTTAGACAATGAAGACTTGGTAGACTTCTTTCCTTTCTCCTTGGTAGTAAACCGGGGACTCTCATCTGCATTAATAACTTCAAGATCGTCACTAAGGCTATAGTCAACGACATCCAAATCTAAGAAGGCACCGATCTTTGCATCCAGTGACCCAGGAGCTGCGACAAGCAAAGGTGTGTTACTAGGAGGAGGGGGAGTAATGACAAAAGTAAGAGGAAAAGTTTTCAATGGTGAGTCATCCTTAATAGCTCCTGTTGTCAATGCATTGCCTACGGCAGGAGAAGACAGAGGTGAAATTAAATTCAAAGTATGGAAACATTGAGCATAATAAGCAAGGGACCCAGGTGAATCAAAAATGGACTCTAGGCGCGACAGGGTAAAGTTAGTTTCAATATTACCTGTATCTAGAAGATTCTCTGAGGGATCCCTATGCTCGATTCTCCAGTGGTCGGGATTGTCATCATCTGCCTCCTTGTTTTCACCATGCTCATTAGCAATATCCTCTGTATTGATATCCCCCTCAATGGTGACATTTTTGCCTTTAGGAGCATCATTCGTGTTAGTTAATGTCTGTGAGCCAGAAGCTTCAAAGGCCGAGGGATCAACAGGAAGGTTGACATCTGCTTGAGTGTGAACTTTCTCACCAGAAGTACCAGTCCTCTCGTCCATTAGTTGTGCCTTTCCTTCTGCTAAAGCCTCTTTGGACCTGTCATCTAAAAGTTTGTCAATGAGTTCTTCCTCTCTAAAATCATTACCGTTAATATCAAGCACTCGCTCCCAAACAAGCGCCAAAGTACGTGCAAAACTATCCCCTAGGTAATGCAAGCTCCCACGGCTCATGACGCTGTAGACGTAGAGGCGGAACATGTCATCATCAGCTTCGTCCATAGCTTGTTTGTGAGTTTCTTCTGCAGTTATTTTGTCCTTCTCAAGGGATTCAACCTTGGCCATTAGTGTCTGGTTGGAAGCCTTCAGAGATTTTACCTCCTTACGGAGATTAGCGGCATCTTCCCGATATTGTTTGGAGAAATCCTTCTCTACAGCCAATTCAGCATCAACATCGCGCTTGGCAGCTATGGCCTCTTTTTCTCTTCGTTTGGAAGCCTCGAGTTCTTCTCGGAGTTTTTTTAATCTCGTTGTCTGATGCCTCCAACACTACGACTCTTTTATTTAGAACTGCGATAGTAGCGTCACGATCATCTAAAACCTTCTCCCATTTGACTTTATCATCCTCCAGCTCGGCAATTTTCGTAAGATGAGAATCATGGTGCTTTTGGAGGTCATCACCAAGTTTCTCCCATCCACGCAACTTTTGGTAAAAGATATCTCTTACAATGTTCCATTTTGTCTCAAGTTGACTCTTAGCAGTATTGAGCTGGGTGTGTGTTTGACTTATAACCGCATCCACCTCTTTAAGAAAATCATCGGCGTCAGTTATACTTACTCCACGATCAAAGTAAAGTTCTTTCAAGTTCTAACCCCTGAGCTTTTCGGTAAAGGAGATGTTCGTCGAGCCAGGAGTATGGCGAGGTTTATTGATAATCGAATGGATCTCAGCTGAAGGACCAGGAGGGCCAGAGGATGAAGGAAGTCGGGGTTTAAATAGGCAGCTTCTCTACTCGGGAATGCTTATAAGAACCATCCCTTTCTCGTTTCCTCCTTCGCTCTCTTTCATCGGGAGTGTCTTCCCTCAGCCAACTGCGTCTTCTAGCCTCTTCCTCTTCTTCCTCGTGTATCTTCTTTCTTTGTTCCTCAGTCAGAACGGATTCTGATACATGAAAAGACTGAGAAGAGGGCTTCAAAGGCGGAGGAGGATGGGGCTGCTCATGGTGACAGGATGATTGCCGAGGTTCGGATTGAAATAAGTGCTTCGGATCGATAGCTTTGCGCCTTTTACTGAAATCTGATCTGATTCCTGACGAGCGTTCCCGTACATGTCTAAACCTGAAATGAGACATGCATGAGTTTTCGATACTTGAAACTATACGGTGTCTAAGAATGCTAAAGCAAGATACAAACACAGGAAAATAATTGAAATACACATGATGAATTTCTTTAAAAGATACTATTGTTAACGGACCAGTCATATCCTCTGAGTTTAAGGGAATTCCAAAAAATTTAAGAGGCTTTTCTGACTCAGTTGATGCTGCATCCTTAAGTCCGTCTTTTATGGTTTGAAGGTCGAGAGACTGAGTAACAGAACCATCCTGACTAATATATCTAGCAGAGTTGAGATCACTCCAATTGTCAAATGTACCTACAGAATCTTCCTTAGCTACATTTTCAGTAGGAAAATCTCCAGTTATAGTCGCAGTATTTGGATTGGTTTCTAATACAACTACGTCTTCACCATCATGTTCAATCCCGTACTCAAGTTTAGAAGGGTTCACTTCCCTATCATCTCTTCTAACCTGTTCGGAATCTAATTCTGGCTCAAGATGCGGGGAAATATTTTCTTTCTCAACTCAACCGGCGTTGTGGGATCTTCGCCTTTATGATGGTTAGAGTCTTCATCCTTATTTAAAGTCTTCGATGAGGGCGACATTTTTCCACTAACAGACCCTGAACATCTTTTTAAGGAAGGGTTAACGAAAGGG
>JASFAX010003826.1:0-41351 GCA_030737875.1 Allium sativum
GAGAAATACAAGTGTTTTGAAAATATGATTCAAAAGGGAATTTAAATATAGAATTTGAATAATAGAAAAGGAAATGGAAATTTGAATTTAGAATTCAAATAGAAAATCCAAAGTGGATTTGGATATAGAACTTTCAAATGGTGTTTGAATATAGAGAATTTGAAATAGAATTTCCAAAGAGAATTTGAAATAGAATTTCCAAATAGATTTTGAAATAGAATTTCAAAACAGAATTTTCAAAAGAGAATTTGAAATAGACTTTGAAAATAGAATTTCAAAAATAGAATTGCAATGAAATTTGAATTCAAATGTAATTGAAAGAGAATTTGACTATAGAAATTCAAAAGGGATTCAAAAATATAGAACTTGAATTCAAAGGAATTTAAATATGGGGTTCGAATTCAAGGGAATTGAAATAAGATTTGAATTCAAAGGAATTCAAATGGGATTGGGATAAAGGAAATTCAAAAATGGAATTTCAAATAAAAGAAATGTAATTTGAAATATTGAGAATTTCAAAAAAGAGAAAGTGGAATTTGAAACATTTAGAATTTCAAATAGAATTTAAAGGGAGTTTGAATATTTGAATCTCAAATAAAATTCAAATATGGGGTCTGAATATAGCAATTCAAATAGAATTTGAATAAATGAATTTGAATATAGAATTTCAAGGTAGAATTGTAATGAAATTTGAAATATCGAATTCAAGAGAATTGAATATGGATTTGAATTTAGAATTCAAAGAAGAATTGAATATAAACTTCAAATATAATCGAAATAGAGTTTGAATATATAACTCAAATAGAATTGAATATGAAGTTCGAATAGAGATTTGAAATAGAAATTCAAGTACTGAATTTGAATATCAAAGAAATTGGGATTTGAGAATAGAATTCAAAAGTGAGATTGGAATTTGAATCAAGGAATTCAAATAGAGTTGAATTCATTTTAAAGAAGTTTAAAGGGTTTATATATATAAATATAATTAAAACAAACTCGCCGCAGCGCTGCAGTTCGTAAAATAGCGATTCGAACTTCAATTGAATATACAGAACTCAATTGAAGTCGAAATTCTTTGAAACAAGAGACGTCAGAACCGGTTTGATAATAGTTTTCTAATGAAAGAGAAAAATCTGGATTTCGTCGTATAGATTTTGAGATATGTCAAAATCAAATTTTCAGAAAAACAGCGCCAAAATCGTTTTAAACCCATAACGGTTTATTTAATTTTATAAAAGGATTTTAAACAAATAAAATCCGAAGTTCTATTTAGAAAATTTCAGATTTGAGTTATAAAATATATGTGAACTCAGGTGGAGTAATGAATTGATTTTTGAAACAGAAATCAGATTTTTGATTATTGAATAGAATTAACTAATTCGAATAGTAATTCGTAAATGAGATGTTGAATTGATATTGGGCCTTAAATAAGTGAATTCGATTTGAAAATTTATATTCGAAATAGAAAAGAGAACTAGAATTGAAATTGAAATTCAATTTGGTTATGAACGAGTTAAATATTTTGTTTGAACATGTTATGTTCAACAAAGAAGTGAAATAGGCAAAATGACTAATTAAAGAATAAATGGGCGAAACTGAATTCAAACGAATGGATTGAGTTGAATTGAATTGGAAACAGGTGAACAGGTGTTAAACAGATATGGGATGGAGTATATGAAGATTTAAATTTATGTGCTCGACAAAAAGGTACATGTTTAATTCATATATGAGATTTTATGCGTCGTATCGGCAAGCCGCTTGGCTTTTCCTTTTTCTTTTCGATTGGAAAAGATATCGGGAAGCTATTTGAAATTTCCCGATGCTCCCGATACAGGGGAGGTTATGGCGAATTTTTCCGGGAATTTAAGGAGTTAGAATATTTTTAAGAAATTTGACAATTAGAAATCTATATATCGATATATATAGAATTCGATACGGAAACGAAATCAAAAATCGAATATTTTAAACAAAAAGGGAAATCTATAAATTAGAAATAGAAATAGAACTTTATACATGTTTTTTTAAAATGAATAATTGGATTGTATAGTGTGTTTATTCGAGGTAAGTGGTTTTGCAGTTTTGAAGTTGAGGATGTTTTCAGTTAAGGTCTGAGAGGTAATTTTACCCCAACTTGATTGATTTCATTTTTAATGGATAAATAGCAAGATCCAGTCTCGAAGAGAAGTGTTTGAAAAAGAGTTAATTGAATAAAATATTTTGGGTTGTTGTAACGATGTTTTACACAACATTCGTTTTAACCCAAGTGATGTTATTTTGGAAATATAAATATTTCCTGAGGATAGTTAAAGTAGTCGAGAAAGAGATAAGTGATTGAAATTGTTTTCAATTTCAAATAAAATATATTTCCTAAGTATAGGAAATAAGAGAAGGCGATATATGGAAATGTTTTCCAAATGGCGTAAGAAGCCAATATGGTTATTGAAAATATTTGGGTAACAAATATTGATAAGAGAGTGTAGAAGAGATTTAATTAATGAATATTAATTAAAGAGCCCAGTGATTTGTTTGAATGAACACTTGTTTTTATTCGATAGTTAAATCACAGACTATCGAAGTTTTGACCATCGTTGTCAATATGGAGAGACCGGTTGGATTATTATCCGAAGAACCACTCCGTATCGGCATAAGCGTTGCGAACCAAGTATGCTGAATATATTGAAGACGGAGTGAAGTGCAAGGGCTTTTCTATTTATAGAAATTGTGCCTTCGGTTTCGTTCAGTCCCAGAACGAACGTAAATGGACGAATGTCTGACAGAGTATTTCCAATGATCAAATGGGTTGGTCTGTATGAATATATATGGTTGCAACGGATTTATCCCTTAGCATAATATCCAGAATATTTGTGCAAACTCAACTAGTGATTAACGGATCTGACAATGTGGCATTCAAAGTGATTGTGTTATCAAGGAATGGTAAGTAATCGTAGCCTCAGGCCTCAACAACCGGGAAAGGACAAAAATCGGGCAGGCAGCATGGCTATGTGGGTCGCACCCATTAGGGTGTATAATCACCTATCTAGAGAAATTCCTTTTGTTTCTAAATCTATCGATTCTGCCCATTCGGGAAACGGTGGTTTGAGTCCAACCGTTGGTGATATACATTCGATACACTTAAGCGAAATGAGTGGTCGGTCATGTGTGGGCCGGGTTGCAAGACGTTCTTGTTGAACCCAGGTGTATTCGCCTCTAGAGATACATCATCGGAAGGTGGTTCCATACCTTGTCATGTTGGAAATCCAATCTCCAATAAGCGCCATGCGGTTTTTGATTTTATAATATATATGTGGAGCGTGAGATGCAAGCGTTCTGCTATTTGGTTATTTACTTGATGTAGACATTATTATAATATCACTGGATTTTCGTATCAAAGTGTTTTGGGTTATAGTAAGGTAAAAACCGTCCGTGTTTATGTGTGGGCTGGTCTTACTATTACCTTTTCTTTTGAAAGGATTTTTAAAATTAAACAAGTGGTTGGAGTTTACTCACACCAGTCCCATGACTGACCCAGAGTTTATTTTGTTTTGTTTTCCCTAAACTCTTGGGTGCCCAAATTTGTACGGGCAGTCAAGTAGTCGGGATTTTTCAGATTCACTTGGAAGAGCTGGAAGCAGGAGGCTTCACCAGTTAGATATAGACTATCATATATTCTGCTGTGTACTATGGTTGTATCTGGAAACAGGTGTTTATAACTGTTCCAGGAATGGCTGTTGTGCTCTGATGATGGTATGTATGTAAAATTACTGACTTGTATTTAAAAAGTTATGTTATATAATATATTTTATTCGATCCGCTGTGAGTTTGTGATCTTCGTTTTCTTATATTCTAATATTTCTTTCTTTCTATTTCTCATCCTCTAACTTCTTTCTAATAATGATTCGTATTTCTGTGCAATTTGGGTTGGACGTGTGGTGTTATTAGTCAATTCAGATAGCATGGATTTGCGGGCCTTTACAGTTGGTATCAGAGCTTAGGTTGAGCGAATACCTAGGCTTGTGTGGCATGTGCTCATTCGAGATAGGGTCAGCAGTGCCCTAGAATGAGTTGAGTGTATATATACGAGAGAGCGTATTTGTTATTTGAAAAAAAAAATTATTTTATATTGTGTTGGCTAGTCTGTTGAGTGGTTTATGAATTCTGATCGAATAATGGGACGCCACGAAGTCGATAGGAATTTCTAAACACTTGAACAGAAGATTGAACACGATAGTGTTTTAAAGTGGGTAAATGAAAATAATTTTATCCAAAATTCTATTTTTATATAGAAATAATAATTTTTGAAAATTATTGGATGTGTTGGTTGTTATATTATAATCAAATGAGATTATAAGAAATGAAATGGTTATATAAAATCAAAATAGAATTTGTATATGAATGAAATATACAATTGAGACGAATTAAAACTGGATTCAAACCATAAATTTGAAATTTTGATCCTGGGAAGTTTGAAATATTTTTGGAAGTATATTAGAACAATATAGCTTTGTTTTAAAAGGATTTTAAATGGATTTTGAAACTGTTAAGCACTGAACTCACTTCGGTAGCTGGAAATAACTCTGATGATGGTCGCGACATCATCAGTGTTCATTTTCGAGTTCTAAGTGATTGCTACCTTAGAAAAAGTTTGAAGGAAATTTGTTTGAAAGGAAACAAGTTAATTTGGAAAATTCAAATGTTTTGAATTTGAGATGGAAATAGATATGTATATATTTATGTGATTTCATAAGTGATTTGAAAAAAGAAAAAAAGAGAAAAAAAAAACCCGGGAATTTGAATTCGGGAATTAAAATTTAACTTAAACAAGTAAATAAATCAAGTGAATGAATTGATTTAGAATCAATTTGAATGAATGTGAATGAGAAACCAAATGTTTTGGTAGAACTAAAATTGTTGAAATATGAAGAGGTGAGTTTCAACATAAAGAAGTTGTGAAAAGAAATGAGTTTGTACCATTTTCTTACCTTCGCAATTTCGAGGACGAAATTATTTTAAGGGGGGAAGAATGTAACGACCCAGATTTTTCTGGTCGGTTTATTTTGAATATTTAATATTATTTTAAATATAGAGCTAATAATATAAATCGATTTTCATATTGAGTTATAGATCTAATTACCGTAATACGGGATATATTGAATTCGAAGTTAGAATTGAATCAAAACAGTTCAGATAATAAACATAAATTCTATGTGAATGTAATCGATAATGGTAATGATATATTATCGAGAAATTTATTTGTTTATAAATTTAAATTATTTTACATCTATTTAAAATGATTATTCTATATACATTTAAATTAAATATAAAATATATTCGGTTAGTTCAGAATGTGTTAAACTGTTGAAATAACAATGGTTGCGGTAAAATAGCGGTTCTGATTTTTGAATAAGGGTACCACAAGATATTTTAGTTATCAAATTAAATAAATGTTTTGTCAGCCGACCTAATTTACTTCCTATGGAAACCTAGTTCCCTCGAGCCACAAAACTGTCTCCCGCTCTCGTTATCAGGGAAACACAATTTTAATGGCCTGTGTACCTTCTGTCTTTCCCCCCTCATCTATAAAGCGCGACCTCGTTCTGTGATTTTCCATCCATTTCCGTTCTCCCTTATAATCACATACAAAGGCTTCTCTTTTTAATTCATTCTCTGTTCAATTAAAAACCACATGTTTCCCTTATATAATACACCGCTCCTCCTAAAAGCCTCAAAATCAAAAGCCGCCTTCTGTTTTTCTTGTTTCGGAATTCGAAATCAATTCGAATGAAATCAAAGTCAAAAACGAAGTTGCCGAACATGTTCTGCGAAGGGTACGGGGTTTTCGACAATTTTAAGTTCAAATGCGGTTTCGATTTTGGGGGTTCGGGCTTCTGGAGGCTTGCGAGCTGAAAGGGAGTAGACGGTTGTTCATGGCAACGCAAGGACGGACGTGATTTGAAGAGGAGCTATGGGTTCTGGAAGGCCGATGTTGGGGTTTCAAATGTGGAACAGTCAAAGTAGATCGCGGTCTACTGTAGTTGCGATTTAGGGTTTCAGTGTCGAGTTCGAATTGTGATGTGGAGGTACTGTAATTTTCTGGTGATGCTGCGATGGATGGCCAATCGATGGGATTCTGATGAAGGTCGAACTGAGGAGCTATGTTTTGGTTCCAAGTTTTGCGTTGATTTGAGGATAAGGTAACTAAGGTAAAACAAATTTTCCTTGTTTATTTAAATTTATACAGTAAGATCAGTTTTTAAATTAAGTAATTAGATTATAATTACATTAAAATCAATGGCTTTAAGGAAGACATTGTCTGAGAGAAATCAAGTGGAAATACCATTCGGGTTATATCTAAAGGAAAACTGGAAATAAATTTTTGTAATAAATCATTTTGTAAATAGATAATTTTAATTGTAAATCATTTAATGGTTAAATAAAATGATTATAGTGTTGGGAAATTGGTTTAAATAAAAGGGAATTTATTAGTAAGTAAATTAAATGTGTAAACATATCATTTATCAATTAAGGTTTAATTTGGAATTGGTTTACACGTAGATAATTTATTAAATCCGATAATGGAGATTTTATTAATTATTGTTGTTTTCCGTTGGGAAACAGACGTATGGAGGAACTGCTATGAAATCTATATAAGATGCTTCGGTGGCTATTCAACGCGAATAAAAATTACGGTGAGTAAATCTCACTCACCTTTTATTTATAATTATTTTTATTTTGTTAAAAATAATTGTTGTTGCTTGTTTGGATTTTTCTGCTTGTTTTATATATATTAGTTATTTAGGCTATTATATATATATTGGGTTGATTGATTGGTTGGATTCCCGCAGTCTCATTAGCGGATGCCCGCAATTTCATAGCGGATGATTACCCTATACGCCCCACGCTATGATTAGTGGATGACCTTCTATACCGCGATATTCTGCCACGAAGCAGAATGGGTATTATTTGTGTGCTAACATCTGTGGATGCAGGAAAACAGAATCCAACTGGATTCCTCAAAAATATATTATCTGTTTGTTTATTTGTTTGCATATATATTGTTATATATGATGTGTTAGAAAAATAAATAATTCGTTGCTTTGTGTGTTTAAATATCACTGGGCTTAAGTAAGGATATTTAAAATATCATGGAAGGATATTTGAGATTTAAAAAGGGAAAAATTCTATTTTTAAATAGAATTTGAATTTTAAATGGAAATAAAATATAAAACTTGTTTTGAAAAATAAAACAAGTAGTTCCTTTATAAACGAAGTTTATAAATAGTTCTTTTATAACGAAGTTATAAATGAAGTGAAAAGAATTATCATTTGATAATTCAGAAAGAGAAATACAAGTGTTTTGAAAATATGATTCAAAAGGGAATTTAAATATAGAATTTGAATAATAGAAAAGGAAATGGAAATTTGAATTTAGAATTCAAATAGAAAATCCAAAGTGGATTTGGATATAGAACTTTCAAATGGTGTTTGAATATAGAGAATTTGAAATAGAATTTCCAAAGAGAATTTGAAATAGAATTTCCAAATAGATTTTGAAATAGAATTTCAAAACAGAATTTTCAAAAGAGAATTTGAAATAGACTTTGAAAATAGAATTTCAAAAATAGAATTGCAATGAAATTTGAATTCAAATATAATTGAAAGAGAATTTGACTATAGAAATTCAAAAGGGATTCAAAAATATAGAACTTGAATTCAAAGGAATTTAAATATGGGGTTCGAATTCAAGGGAATTGAAATAAGATTTGAATTCAAAGGAATTCAAATGGGATTGGGATAAAGGAAATTCAAAAATGGAATTTCAAATAAAAGAAATGTAATTTGAAATATTGAGAATTTCAAAAAAGAGAAAGTGGAATTTGAAACATTTAGAATTTCAAATAGAATTTAAAGGGAGTTTGAATATTTGAATCTCAAATAAAATTCAAATATGGGGTCTGAATATAGCAATTCAAATAGAATTTGAATAAATGAATTTGAATATAGAATTTCAAGGTAGAATTGTAATGAAATTTGAAATATCGAATTCAAGAGAATTGAATATGGATTTGAATTTAGAATTCAAAGAAGAATTGAATATAAACTTCAAATATAATCGAAATAGAGTTTGAATATATAACTCAAATAGAATTGAATATGAAGTTCGAATAGAGATTTGAAATAGAAATTCAAGTACTGAATTTGAATATCAAAGAAATTGGGATTTGAGAATAGAATTCAAAAGTGAGATTGGAATTTGAATCAAGGAATTCAAATAGAGTTAAATAGAGTTGAATTCATTTTAAAGAAGTTTAAAGGGTTTATATATATAAATATAATTAAAACAAACTCGCCGCAGCGCTGCAGTTCGTAAAATAGCGATTCGAACTTCAATTGAATATACAGAACTCAATTGAAGTCGAAATTCTTTGAAACAAGAAACGTCAGAACCGGTCTGATAATAGTTTTCTAATGAAAGAGAAAAATCTGGATTTCGTCGTATAGATTTTGAGATATGTCAAAATCAAATTTTCAGAAAAACAGCGCCAAAATCGTTTTAAACCCATAACGGTTTATTTAATTTTATAAAAGGATTTTAAACAAATAAAATCCGAAGTTCTATTTAGAAAATTTCAGATTTGAGTTATAAAATATATGTGAACTCAGGTGGAGTAATGAATTGATTTTTGAAACAGAAATCAGATTTTTGATTATTGAATAGAATTAACTAATTCGAATAGTAATTCGTAAATGAGATGTTGAATTGATATTGGGCCTTAAATAAGTGAATTCGATTTGAAAATTTATATTCGAAATAGAAAAGAGAACTAGAATTGAAATTGAAATTCAATTTGGTTATGAACGAGTTAAATATTTTGTTTGAACATGTTATGTTCAACAAAGAAGTGAAATAGGCAAAATGACTAATTAAAGAATAAATGGGCGAAACTGAATTCAAACGAATGGATTGAGTTGAATTGAATTGGAAACAGGTGAACAGGTGTTAAACAGATATGGGATGGAGTATATGAAGATTTAAATTTATGTGCTCGACAAAAAGGTACATGTTTAATTCATATATGAGATTTTATGCGCCGTATCGGCAAGCCGCTTGGCTTTTCCTTTTTCTTTTCGATTGGAAAAGATATCGGGAAGCTATTTGAAATTTCCCGATGCTCCCGATACAGGGGAGGTTATGGCGAATTTTTCCGGGAATTTAAGGAGTTAGAATATTTTTAAGAAATTTGACAATTAGAAATCTATATATCGATATATATAGAATTCGATAAGGAAACGAAATCAAAAATCGAATATTTTAAACAAAAAGGGAAATCTATAAATTAGAAATAGAAATAGAACTTTATACATGTTTTTTTAAAATGAATAATTAGATTGTATAGTGTGTTTATTCGAGGTAAGTGGTTTTGCAGTTTTGAAGTTGAGGATGTTTTCAGTTAAGGTCTGAGAGGTAATTTTACCCCAACTTGATTGATTTCATTTTTAATGGATAAATAGCAAGATCCAGTCTCGAAGAGAAGTGTTTGAAAAAGAGTTAATTGAATAAAATATTTTGGGTTGTTGTAACGATGTTTTACACAACATTCGTTTTAACCCAAGTGATGTTATTTTGGAAATATAAATATTTCCTGAGGATAGTTAAAGTAGTCGAGAAAGAGATAAGTGATTGAAATTGTTTTCAATTTCAAATAAAATATATTTCCTAAGTATAGGAAATAAGAGAAGGCGATATATGGAAATGTTTTCCAAATGGCGTAAGAAGCCAATATGGTTATTGAAAATATTTGGGTAACAAATATTGATAAGAGAGTGTAGAAGAGATTTAATTAATGAATATTAATTAAAGAGCCCAGTGATTTGTTTGAATGAACACTTGTTTTTATTCGATAGTTAAATCACAGACTATCGAAGTTTTGACCATCGTTGTCAATATGGAGAGACCGGTTGGATTATTATCCGAAGAACCACTCCGTATCGGCATAAGCGTTGCGAACCAAGTATGCTGAATATATTGAAGACGGAGTGAAGTGCAAGGGCTTTTCTATTTATAGAAATTGTGCCTTCGGTTTCGTTCAGTCCCAGAACGAACGTAAATGGACGAATGTCTGACAGAGTATTTCCAATGATCAAATGGGTTGGTCTGTATGAATATATATGGTTGCAACGGATTTATCCCTTAGCATAATATCCAGAATATTTGTGCAAACTCAACTAGTGATTAACGGATCTGACAATGTGGCATTCAAAGTGATTGTGTTATCAAGGAATGGTAAGTAATCGTAGCCTCAGGCCTCAACAACCGGGAAAGGACAAAAATCGGGCAGGCAGCATGGCTATGTGGGTCGCACCCATTAGGGTGTATAATCACCTATCTAGAGAAATTCCTTTTGTTTCTAAATCTATCGATTCTGCCCATTCGGGAAACGGTGGTTTGAGTCCAACCGTTGGTGATATACATTCGATGCACTCAAGCGAAATGAGTGGTCGGTCATGTGTGGGCCGGGTTGCAAGACGTTCTTGTTGAACCCAGGTGTATTCGCCTCTAGAGATACATCATCGGAAGGTGGTTCCATACCTTGTCATGTTGGAAATCCAATCTCCAATAAGCGCCATGCGGTTTTTGATTTTATAATATATATGTGGAGCGTGAGATGCAAGCGTTCTGCTATTTGGTTATTTACTTGATGTAGACATTATTATAATATCACTGGATTTTCGTATCAAAGTGTTTTGGGTTATAGTAAGGTAAAAACCGTCCGTGTTTATGTGTGGGCTGGTCTTACTATTACCTTTTCTTTTGAAAGGATTTTTAAAATTAAACAAGTGGTTGGAGTTTACTCACACCAGTCCCATGACTGACCCAGAGTTTATTTTGTTTTTTTTCCCTAAACTCTTGGGTGCCCAAATTTGTACGGGCAGTCAAGTAGTCGGGATTTTTCAGATTCACTTGGAAGAGCTGGAAGCAGGAGGCTTCACCAGTTAGATATAGACTATCATATATTCCGCTGTGTACTATGGTTGTATCTGGAAACAGGTGTTTATAACTGTTCCAGGAATGGCTGTTGTGCTCTGATGATGGTATGTATGTAAAATTACTGACTTGTATTTAAAAAGTTATGTTATATAATATATTTTATTCGATCCGCTGTGAGTTTGTGATCTTCGTTTTCTTCTATTCTAATATTTCTTTCTTTCTATTTCTCATCCTCTAACTTCTTTCTAATAATGATTCGTATTTCTGAGCAATTTGGGTTGGACGTGTGGTGTTATTAGTCAATTCAGATAGCACGGATTTGCGGGCCTTTACAGTTGGTATCAAAGCTTAGGTTGAGCGAATACCTAGGCTTGTGTGGCATGTGCTCATTCGAGATAGGGTCAGCAGTGCCCTAGAATGAGTTGAGTGTATATATACGAGAGAGCGTATTTGTTATTTGAAAAAATATATATTTTATATTGTGTTGGCTAGTCTGTTGAGTGGTTTATGAATTCTGATCGAATAATGGGACGCCACGAAGTCGATAGGAATTTCTAAACACTTGAACAGAAGATTGAACACGATAGTGTTTTAAAGTGGGTAAATGAAAATAATTTTATCCAAAATTCTATTTTTATATAGAAATAATAATTTTTGAAAATTATTGGATGTGTTGGTTGTTATATTATAATCAAATGAGATTATAAGAAATGAAATGGTTATATAAAATCAAAATAGAATTTGTATATGAATGAAATATACAATTGAGACGAATTAAAACTGGATTCAAACCATAAATTTGAAATTTTGATCCTGGGAAGTTTGAAATATTTTTGGAAGTATATTAGAACAATATAGCTTTGTTTTAAAAGGATTTTAAATGGATTTTGAAATTGTTAAGCACTGAACTCACTTCGGTAGCTGGAAATAATTCTGATGATGGTCGCGACATCATCAGTGTTCATTTTCGAGTTCTAAGTGATTGCTACCTTAGAAAAAGTTTGAAGGAAATTTGTTTGAAAGGAAACAAGTTAATTTGGAAAATTCAAATGTTTTGAATTTGAGATGGAAATAGATATGTATATATTTATGTGATTTCATAAGTGATTTGAAAAAAGAAAAAAAAAGAAAAAAAAAACCCGGGAATTTGAATTCGGGAATTAAAATTTAACTTAAACAAGTAAATAAATCAAGTGAATGAATTGATTTAGAATCAATTTGAATGAATGTGAATGAGAAACCAAATGTTTTGGTAGAACTAAAATTGTTGAAATATGAAGAGGTGAGTTTCAACATAAAGAAGTTGTGAAAAGAAATGAGTTTGTACCATTTTCTTACCTTCGCAATTTCGAGGACGAAATTATTTTAAGGGGGGAAGAATGTAACGACCCAGATTTTTCTGGTCGGTTTATTTTGAATATTTAATATTATTTTAAATATAGAGCTAATAATATAAATCGATTTTCATATTGAGTTATAGATCTAATTACCGTAATACGGGATATATTGAATTCGAAGTTAGAATTGAATCAAAACAGTTCAGATAATAAACATAAATTCTATGTGAATGTAATCGATAATGGTAATGATATATTATCGAGAAATTTATTTGTTTATAAATTTAAATTATTTTACTTCTATTTAAAATGATTATTCTATATACATTTAAATTAAATATAAAATATATTCGGTTAGTTCAGAATGTGTTAAACTGTTGAAATAACAATGGTTGCGGTAAAATAGCGGTTCTGATTTTCGAATAAGGGTACCACAAGATATTTTAGTTATCAAATTAAATAAATGTTTTGTCAGCCGACCTAATTTACTTCCTATGGAAACCTAGTTCCCTCGAGCCACAAAACTGTCTCCCGCTCTCGTTATCAGGGAAACACAATTTTAATGGCCTGTGTACCTTCTGTCTTTCCCCCCTCATCTATAAAACGCGACCTCGTTCTGTGATTTTCCATCCATTTCCGTTCTCCCTTATAATCACATACAAAGGCTTCTCTTTTTAATTCATTCTCTGTTCAATTAAAAACCACATGTTTCCCTTATATAATACACCGCTCCTCCTAAAAGCCTCAAAATCAAAAGCCTCCTTCTGTTTTTCTTGTTTCGGAATTCGAAATCAATTCGAATGAAATCAAAGTCAAAAACGAAGTTGCCGAACATGTTCTGCGAAGGGTACGGGGTTTTCGACAATTTTAAGTTCAAATGCAGTTTCGATTTTGGGGGTTCGGGCTTCTGGAGGCTTGCGAGCTGAAAGGGAGTAGACGGTTGTTCATGGCAACGCAAGGACGGACGTGATTTGAAGAGGAGCTATGGGTTCTGGAAGGCCGATGTTGGGGTTTCAAATGTGGAACAGTCAAAGTAGATCGCGGTCTACTGTAGTTGCGATTTAGGGTTTCAGTGTCGAGTTCGAATTGTGATGTGGAGGTACTGTAATTTTCTGGTGATGCTACGATGGATGGCCAATCGATGGGATTCTGATGAAGGTCGAACTGAGGAGCTATGTTTTGGTTTCAAGTTTTGCGTTGATTTGAGGATAAGGTAACTAAGGTAAAACAAATTTTCCTTGTTTATTTAAATTTATACAGTAAGATCAGTTTTTAAATTAAGTAATTAGATTATAATTACATTAAAATCAATGGCTTTAAGGAAGACATTGTCTGAGAGAAATCAAGTGGAAATACCATTCGGGTTATATCTAAAGGAAAACTGGAAATAAATTTTTGTAATAAATCATTTTGTAAATAGATAATTTTAATTGTAAATCATTTAATGGTTAAATAAAATGATTATAGTGTTGGGAAATTGGTTTAAATAAAAGGGAATTTATTAGTAAGTAAATTAAATGTGTAAACATATCATTTATCAATTAAGGTTTAATTTGGAATTGGTTTACACGTAGATAATTTATTAAATCCGATAATGGAGATTTTATTAATTATTGTTGTTTTCCGTTGGGAAACAGACGTATGGAGGAACTGCTATGAAATCTATATAAGATGCTTCGGTGGCTATTCAACGCGAATAAAAATTACGGTGAGTAAATCTCACTCACCTTTTATTTATAATTATTTTTATTTCGTTAAAAATAATTGTTGTTGCTTGTTTGGATTTTTCTGCTTGTTTTATATATATTAGTTATTTAGGCTATTATATATATATTGGGTTGATTGATTGGTTGGATTCCCGCAATCTCATTAGCGGATGCCCGCAGTTTCATAGCGGATGATTACCCTATACGCCCCACGCTATGATTAGTGGATGACCTTCTATACCGCGATATTCTGCCACGAAGCAGAATGGGTATTATTTGTGTGCTAACATCTGTGGATGCAGGAAAACAGAATCCAACTGGATTCCTCAAAAATATATTATCTGTTTGTTTATTTGTTTGCATATATATTGTTATATATGATGTGTTAGAAAAATAAATAATTCGTTGCTTTGTGTGTTTAAATATCACTGGGCTTAAGTAAGGATATTTAAAATATCATGGAAGGATATTTGAGATTTAAAAAGGGAAAAATTCTATTTTTAAATAGAATTTGAATTTTAAATGGAAATAAAATATAAAACTTGTTTTGAAAAATAAAACAAGTAGTTCCTTTATAAACGAAGTTTATAAATAGTTCTTTTATAACGAAGTTATAAATGAAGTGAAAAGAATTATCATTTGATAATTCAGAAAGAGAAATACAAGTGTTTTGAAAATATGATTCAAAAGGGAATTTAAATATAGAATTTGAATAATAGAAAAGGAAATGGAAATTTGAATTTAGAATTCAAATAGAAAATCCAAAGTGGATTTGGATATAGAACTTTCAAATGGTGTTTGAATATAGAGAATTTGAAATAGAATTTCCAAAGAGAATTTGAAATAGAATTTCCAAATAGATTTTGAAATAGAATTTCAAAACAGAATTTTCAAAAGAGAATTTGAAATAGACTTTGAAAATAGAATTTCAAAAATAGAATTGCAATGAAATTTGAATTCAAATATAATTGAAAGAGAATTTGACTATAGAAATTCAAAAGGGATTCAAAAATATAGAACTTGAATTCAAAGGAATTTAAATATGGGGTTCGAATTCAAGGGAATTGAAATAAGATTTGAATTCAAAGGAATTCAAATGGGATTGGGATAAAGGAAATTCAAAAATGGAATTTCAAATAAAAGAAATGTAATTTGAAATATTGAGAATTTCAAAAAAGAGAAAGTGGAATTTGAAACATTTAGAATTTCAAATAGAATTTAAAGGGAGTTTGAATATTTGAATCTCAAATAAAATTCAAATATGGGGTCTGAATATAGCAATTCAAATAGAATTTGAATAAATGAATTTGAATATAGAATTTCAAGGTAGAATTGTAATGAAATTTGAAATATCGAATTCAAGAGAATTGAATATGGATTTGAATTTAGAATTCAAAGAAGAATTGAATATAAACTTCAAATATAATCGAAATAGAGTTTGAATATATAACTCAAATAGAATTGAATATGAAGTTCGAATAGAGATTTGAAATAGAAATTCAAGTACTGAATTTGAATATCAAAGAAATTGGGATTTGAGAATAGAATTCAAAAGTGAGATTGGAATTTGAATCAAGGAATTCAAATAGAGTTAAATAGAGTTGAATTCATTTTAAAGAAGTTTAAAGGGTTTATATATAAATATAATTAAAACAAACTCGCCGCAGCGCTGCAGTTCGTAAAATAGCGATTCGAACTTCAATTGAATATACAGAACTCAATTGAAGTCGAAATTCTTTGAAACAAGAAACGTCAGAACCGGTCTGATAATAGTTTTCTAATGAAAGAGAAAAATCTGGATTTCGTCGTATAGATTTTGAGATATGTCAAAATCAAATTTTCAGAAAAACAGCGCCAAAATCGTTTTAAACCCATAACGGTTTATTTAATTTTATAAAGGATTTTAAACAAATAAAATCCGAAGTTCCATTTAGAAAATTTCAGATTTGAGTTATAAAATATATGTGAACTCAGGTGGAGTAATGAATTGATTTTTGAAACAGAAATCAGATTTTTGATTATTGAATAGAATTAACTAATTCGAATAGTAATTCGTAAATGAGATGTTGAATTGATATTGGGCCTTAAATAAGTGAATTCGATTTGAAAATTTATATTCGAAATAGAAAAGAGAACTAGAATTGAAATTGAAATTCAATTTGGTTATGAACGAGTTAAATATTTTGTTTGAACATGTTATGTTCAACAAAGAAGTGAAATAGGCAAAATGACTAATTAAAGAATAAATGGGCGAAACTGAATTCAAACGAATGGATTGAGTTGAATTGAATTGGAAACAGGTGAACAGGTGTTAAACAGATATGGGATGGAGTATATGAAGATTTAAATTTATGTGCTCGACAAAAAGGTACATGTTTAATTCATATATGAGATTTTATGCGCCGTATCGGCAAGCCGCTTGGCTTTTCCTTTTTCTTTTCGATTGGAAAAGATATCGGGAAGCTATTTGAAATTTCCCGATGCTCCCGATACAGGGGAGGTTATGGCGAATTTTTCCGGGAATTTAAGGAGTTAGAATATTTTTAAGAAATTTGACAATTAGAAATCTATATATCGATATATATAGAATTCGATAAGGAAACGAAATCAAAAATCGAATATTTTAAACAAAAAGGGAAATCTATAAATTAGAAATAGAAATAGAACTTTATACATGTTTTTTTAAAATGAATAATTGGATTGTATAGTGTGTTTATTCGAGGTAAGTGGTTTTGCAGTTTTGAAGTTGAGGATGTTTTCAGTTAAGGTCTGAGAGGTAATTTTACCCCAACTTGATTGATTTCATTTTTAATGGATAAATAGCAAGATCCAGTCTCGAAGAGAAGTGTTTGAAAAAGAGTTAATTGAATAAAATATTTTGGGTTGTTGTAACGATGTTTTACACAACATTCGTTTTAACCCAAGTGATGTTATTTTGGAAATATAAATATTTCCTGAGGATAGTTAAAGTAGTCGAGAAAGAGATAAGTGATTGAAATTGTTTTCAATTTCAAATAAAATATATTTCCTAAGTATAGGAAATAAGAGAAGGCGATATATGGAAATGTTTTCCAAATGGCGTAAGAAGCCAATATGGTTATTGAAAATATTTGGGTAACAAATATTGATAAGAGAGTGTAGAAGAGATTTAATTAATGAATATTAATTAAAGAGCCCAGTGATTTGTTTGATATGTTTGAATGAACACTTGTTTTTATTCGATAGTTAAATCACAGACTATCGAAGTTTTGACCATCGTTGTCAATATGGAGAGACCGGTTGGATTATTATCCGAAGAACCACTCCGTATCGGCATAAGCGTTGCGAACCAAGTATGCTGAATATATTGAAGACGGAGTGAAGTGCAAGGGCTTTTCTATTTATAGAAATTGTGCCTTCGGTTTCGTTCAGTCCCAGAACGAACGTAAATGGACGAATGTCTGACAGAGTATTTCCAATGATCAAATGGGTTGGTCTGTATGAATATATATGGTTGCAACGGATTTATCCCTTAGCATAATATCCAGAATATTTGTGCAAACTCAACTAGTGATTAACGGATCTGACAATGTGGCATTCAAAGTGATTGTGTTATCAAGGAATGGTAAGTAATCGTAGCCTCAGGCCTCAACAACCGGGAAAGGACAAAAATCGGGCAGGCAGCATGGCTATGTGGGTCGCACCCATTAGGGTGTATAATCACCTATCTAGAGAAATTCCTTTTGTTTCTAAATCTATCGATTCTGCCCATTCGGGAAACGGTGGTTTGAGTCCAACCGTTGGTGATATACATTCGATACACTCAAGCGAAATGAGTGGTCGGTCATGTGTGGGCCGGGTTGCAAGACGTTCTTGTTGAACCCAGGTGTATTCGCCTCTAGAGATACATCATCGGAAGGTGGTTCCATACCTTGTCATGTTGGAAATCCAATCTCCAATAAGCGCCATGCGGTTTTTGATTTTATAATATATATGTGGAGCGTGAGATGCAAGCGTTCTGCTATTTGGTTATTTACTTGATGTAGACATTATTATAATATCACTGGATTTTCGTATCAAAGTGTTTTGGGTTATAGTAAGGTAAAAACCGTCCGTGTTTATGTGTGGGCTGGTCTTACTATTACCTTTTCTTTTGAAAGGATTTTTAAAATTAAACAAGTGGTTGGAGTTTACTCACACCAGTCCCATGACTGACCCAGAGTTTATTTTGTTTTTTTTCCCTAAACTCTTGGGTGCCCAAATTTGTACGGGCAGTCAAGTAGTCGGGATTTTTCAGATTCACTTGGAAGAGCTGGAAGCAGGAGGCTTCACCAGTTAGATATAGACTATCATATATTCCGCTGTGTACTATGGTTGTATCTGGAAACAGGTGTTTATAACTGTTCCAGGAATGGCTGTTGTGCTCTGATGATGGTATGTATGTAAAATTACTGACTTGTATTTAAAAAGTTATGTTATATAATATATTTTATTCGATCCGCTGTGAGTTTGTGATCTTCGTTTTCTTCTATTCTAATATTTCTTTCTTTCTATTTCTCATCCTCTAACTTCTTTCTAATAATGATTCGTATTTCTGAGCAATTTGGGTTGGACGTGTGGTGTTATTAGTCAATTCAGATAGCACGGATTTGCGGGCCTTTACAGTTGGTATCAAAGCTTAGGTTGAGCGAATACCTAGGCTTGTGTGGCATGTGCTCATTCGAGATAGGGTCAGCAGTGCCCTAGAATGAGTTGAGTGTATATATACGAGAGAGCGTATTTGTTATTTGAAAAAATATATATTTTATATTGTGTTGGCTAGTCTGTTGAGTGGTTTATGAATTCTGATCGAATAATGGGACGCCACGAAGTCGATAGGAATTTCTAAACACTTGAACAGAAGATTGAACACGATAGTGTTTTAAAGTGGGTAAATGAAAATAATTTTATCCAAAATTCTATTTTTATATAGAAATAATAATTTTTGAAAATTATTGGATGTGTTGGTTGTTATATTATAATCAAATGAGATTATAAGAAATGAAATGGTTATATAAAATCAAAATAGAATTTGTATATGAATGAAATATACAATTGAGACGAATTAAAACTGGATTCAAACCATAAATTTGAAATTTTGATCCTGGGAAGTTTGAAATATTTTTGGAAGTATATTAGAACAATATAGCTTTGTTTTAAAAGGATTTTAAATGGATTTTGAAATTGTTAAGCACTGAACTCACTTCGGTAGCTGGAAATAATTCTGATGATGGTCGCGACATCATCAGTGTTCATTTTCGAGTTCTAAGTGATTGCTACCTTAGAAAAAGTTTGAAGGAAATTTGTTTGAAAGGAAACAAGTTAATTTGGAAAATTCAAATGTTTTGAATTTGAGATGGAAATAGATATGTATATATTTATGTGATTTCATAAGTGATTTGAAAAAAGAAAAAAAAAGAAAAAAAAAACCCGGGAATTTGAATTCGGGAATTAAAATTTAACTTAAACAAGTAAATAAATCAAGTGAATGAATTGATTTAGAATCAATTTGAATGAATGTGAATGAGAAACCAAATGTTTTGGTAGAACTAAAATTGTTGAAATATGAAGAGGTGAGTTTCAACATAAAGAAGTTGTGAAAAGAAATGAGTTTGTACCATTTTCTTACCTTCGCAATTTCGAGGACGAAATTATTTTAAGGGGGGAAGAATGTAACGACCCAGATTTTTCTGGTCGGTTTATTTTGAATATTTAATATTATTTTAAATATAGAGCTAATAATATAAATCGATTTTCATATTGAGTTATAGATCTAATTACCGTAATACGGGATATATTGAATTCGAAGTTAGAATTGAATCAAAACAGTTCAGATAATAAACATAAATTCTATGTGAATGTAATCGATAATGGTAATGATATATTATCGAGAAATTTATTTGTTTATAAATTTAAATTATTTTACTTCTATTTAAAATGATTATTCTATATACATTTAAATTAAATATAAAATATATTCGGTTAGTTCAGAATGTGTTAAACTGTTGAAATAACAATGGTTGCGGTAAAATAGCGGTTCTGATTTTCGAATAAGGGTACCACAAGATATTTTAGTTATCAAATTAAATAAATGTTTTGTCAGCCGACCTAATTTACTTCCTATGGAAACCTAGTTCCCTCGAGCCACAAAACTGTCTCCCGCTCTCGTTATCAGGGAAACACAATTTTAATGGCCTGTGTACCTTCTGTCTTTCCCCCCTCATCTATAAAACGCGACCTCGTTCTGTGATTTTCCATCCATTTCCGTTCTCCCTTATAATCACATACAAAGGCTTCTCTTTTTAATTCATTCTCTGTTCAATTAAAAACCACATGTTTCCCTTATATAATACACCGCTCCTCCTAAAAGCCTCAAAATCAAAAGCCTCCTTCTGTTTTTCTTGTTTCGGAATTCGAAATCAATTCGAATGAAATCAAAGTCAAAAACGAAGTTGCCGAACATGTTCTGCGAAGGGTACGGGGTTTTCGACAATTTTAAGTTCAAATGCAGTTTCGATTTTGGGGGTTCGGGCTTCTGGAGGCTTGCGAGCTGAAAGGGAGTAGACGGTTGTTCATGGCAACGCAAGGACGGACGTGATTTGAAGAGGAGCTATGGGTTCTGGAAGGCCGATGTTGGGGTTTCAAATGTGGAACAGTCAAAGTAGATCGCGGTCTACTGTAGTTGCGATTTAGGGTTTCAGTGTCGAGTTCGAATTGTGATGTGGAGGTACTGTAATTTTCTGGTGATGCTACGATGGATGGCCAATCGATGGGATTCTGATGAAGGTCGAACTGAGGAGCTATGTTTTGGTTTCAAGTTTTGCGTTGATTTGAGGATAAGGTAACTAAGGTAAAACAAATTTTCCTTGTTTATTTAAATTTATACAGTAAGATCAGTTTTTAAATTAAGTAATTAGATTATAATTACATTAAAATCAATGGCTTTAAGGAAGACATTGTCTGAGAGAAATCAAGTGGAAATACCATTCGGGTTATATCTAAAGGAAAACTGGAAATAAATTTTTGTAATAAATCATTTTGTAAATAGATAATTTTAATTGTAAATCATTTAATGGTTAAATAAAATGATTATAGTGTTGGGAAATTGGTTTAAATAAAAGGGAATTTATTAGTAAGTAAATTAAATGTGTAAACATATCATTTATCAATTAAGGTTTAATTTGGAATTGGTTTACACGTAGATAATTTATTAAATCCGATAATGGAGATTTTATTAATTATTGTTGTTTTCCGTTGGGAAACAGACGTATGGAGGAACTGCTATGAAATCTATATAAGATGCTTCGGTGGCTATTCAACGCGAATAAAAATTACGGTGAGTAAATCTCACTCACCTTTTATTTATAATTATTTTTATTTCGTTAAAAATAATTGTTGTTGCTTGTTTGGATTTTTCTGCTTGTTTTATATATATTAGTTATTTAGGCTATTATATATATATTGGGTTGATTGATTGGTTGGATTCCCGCAATCTCATTAGCGGATGCCCGCAGTTTCATAGCGGATGATTACCCTATACGCCCCACGCTATGATTAGTGGATGACCTTCTATACCGCGATATTCTGCCACGAAGCAGAATGGGTATTATTTGTGTGCTAACATCTGTGGATGCAGGAAAACAGGTTGGAGGAATCCAATTGGATTCCTCAAAAATATATTATCTGTTTGTTTATTTGTTTGCATATATATTGTTATATATGATGTGTTAGAAAAATAAATAATTCGTTGCTTTGTGTGTTTAAATATCACTGGGCTTAAGTAAGGATATTTAAAATATCATGGAAGGATATTTGAGATTTAAAAAGGGAAAAATTCTATTTTTAAATAGAATTTGAATTTTAAATGGAAATAAAATATAAAACTTGTTTTGAAAAATAAAACAAGTAGTTCCTTTATAAACGAAGTTTATAAATAGTTCTTTTATAACGAAGTTATAAATGAAGTGAAAAGAATTATCATTTGATAATTCAGAAAGAGAAATACAAGTGTTTTGAAAATATGATTCAAAAGGGAATTTAAATATAGAATTTGAATAATAGAAAAGGAAATGGAAATTTGAATTTAGAATTCAAATAGAAAATCCAAAGTGGATTTGGATATAGAACTTTCAAAAGGTGTTTGAATATAGAGAATTTGAAATAGAATTTCCAAAGAGAATTTGAAATAGAATTTCCAAATAGATTTTGAAATAGAATTTCAAAACAGAATTTTCAAAAGAGAATTTGAAATAGACTTTGAAAATAGAATTTCAAAAATAGAATTGCAATGAAATTTGAATTCAAATATAATTGAAAGAGAATTTGACTATAGAAATTCAAAAGGGATTCAAAAATATAGAACTTGAATTCAAAGGAATTTAAATATGGGGTTCGAATTCAAGGGAATTGAAATAAGATTTGAATTCAAAGGAATTCAAATGGGATTGGGATAAAGGAAATTCAAAAATGGAATTTCAAATAAAAGAAATGTAATTTGAAATATTGAGAATTTCAAAAAAGAGAAAGTGGAATTTGAAACATTTAGAATTTCAAATAGAATTTAAAGGGAGTTTGAATATTTGAATCTCAAATAAAATTCAAATATGGGGTCTGAATATAGCAATTCAAATAGAATTTGAATAAATGAATTTGAATATAGAATTTCAAGGTAGAATTGTAATGAAATTTGAAATATCGAATTCAAGAGAATTGAATATGGATTTGAATTTAGAATTCAAAGAAGAATTGAATATAAACTTCAAATATAATCGAAATAGAGTTTGAATATATAACTCAAATAGAATTGAATATGAAGTTCGAATAGAGATTTGAAATAGAAATTCAAGTACTGAATTTGAATATCAAAGAAATTGGGATTTGAGAATAGAATTCAAAAGTGAGATTGGAATTTGAAACAAGGAATTCAAATAGAGTTAAATAGAGTTGAATTCATTTTAAAGAAGTTTAAAGGATTTATATATATAAATATAATTAAAACAAACTCGCCGCAGCGCTGCAGTTCGTAAAATAGCGATTCGAACTTCAATTGAATATACAGAACTCAATTGAAGTCGAAATTCTTTGAAACAAGAAACGTCAGAACCGGTTTGATAATAGTTTTCTAATGAAAGAGAAAAATCTGGATTTCGTCGTATAGATTTTGAGATATGTCAAAATCAAATTTTCAGAAAAACAGCGCCAAAATCGTTTTAAACCCATAACGGTTTATTTAATTTTATAAAAGGATTTTAAACAAATAAAATCCGAAGTTCTATTTAGAAAATTTCAGATTTGAGTTATAAAATATATGTGAACTCAGGTGGAGTAATGAATTGATTTTTGAAACAGAAATCAGATTTTTGATTATTGAATAGAATTAACTAATTCGAATAGTAATTCATAAATGAGATGTTGAATTGATATTGGGCCTTAAATAAGTGAATTCGATTTGAAAATTTATATTCGAAATAGAAAAGAGAACTAGAATTGAAATTGAAATTCAATTTGGTTATGAACGAGTTAAATATTTTGTTTGAACATGTTATGTTCAACAAAGAAGTGAAATAGGCAAAATGACTAATTAAAGAATAAATGGGCGAAACTGAATTCAAACGAATGGATTGAGTTGAATTGAATTGGAAACAAGTGAACAGGTGTTAAACAGATATGGGATGGAGTATATGAAGATTTAAATTTATGTGCTCGACAAAAAGGTACATGTTTAATTCATATATGAGATTTTATGCGCCGTATCGGCAAGCCGCTTGGCTTTTCCTTTTTCTTTTCGATTGGAAAAGATATCGGGAAGCTATTTGAAATTTCCCGATGCTCCCGATACAGGGGAGGTTATGGCGAATTTTTCCGGGAATTTAAGGAGTTAGAATATTTTTAAGAAATTTGACAATTAGAAATCTATATATCGATATATATAGAATTCGATAAGGAAACGAAATCAAAAATCGAATATTTTAAACAAAAAGGGAAATCTATAAATTAGAAATAGAAATAGAACTTTATACATGTTTTTTTAAAATGAATAATTGGATTGTATAGTGTGTTTATTCGAGGTAAGTGGTTTTGCAGTTTTGAAGTTGAGGATGTTTTCAGTTAAGGTCTGAGAGGTAATTTTACCCCAACTTGATTGATTTCATTTTTAATGGATAAATAGCAAGATCCAGTCTCGAAGAGAAGTGTTTGAAAAAGAGTTAATTGAATAAAATATTTTGGGTTGTTGTAACGATGTTTTACACAACATTCGTTTTAACCCAAGTGATGTTATTTTGGAAATATAAATATTTCCTGAGGATAGTTAAAGTAGTCGAGAAAGAGATAAGTGATTGAAATTGTTTTCAATTTCAAATAAAATATATTTCCTAAGTATAGGAAATAAGAGAAGGCGATATATGGAAATGTTTTCCAAATGGCGTAAGAAGCCAATATGGTTATTGAAAATATTTGGGTAACAAATATGGATAAGAGAGTGTAGAAGAGATTTAATTAATGAATATTAATTAAAGAGCCCAGTGATTTGTTTGATATGTTTGAATGAACACTTGTTTTTATTCGATAGTTAAATCACAGACTATCGAAGTTTTGACCATCGTTGTCAATATGGAGAGACCGGTTGGATTATTATCCGAAGAACCACTCCGTATCGGCATAAGCGTTGCGAACCAAGTATGCTGAATATATTGAAGACGGAGTGAAGTGCAAGGGCTTTTCTATTTATAGAAATTGTGCCTTCGGTTTCGTTCAGTCCCAGAACGAACGTAAATGGACGAATGTCTGACAGAGTATTTCCAATGATCAAATGGGTTGGTCTGTATTAATATATATGGTTGCAACGGATTTATCCCTTAGCATAATATCCAGAATATTTGTGCAAACTCAACTAGTGATTAACGGATCTGACAATGTGGCATTCAAAGTGATTGTGTTATCAAGGAATGGTAAGTAATCGTAGCCTCAGGCCTCAACAACCGGGAAAGGACAAAAATCGGGCAGGCAGCATGGCTATGTGGGTCGCACCCATTAGGGTGTATAATCACCTATCTAGAGAAATTCCTTTTGTTTCTAAATCTATCGATTCTGCCCATTCGGGAAATGGTGGTTTGAGTCCAACCGTTGGTGATATACATTCGATACACTCAAGCGAAATGAGTGGTCGGTCATGTGTGGGCCGGGTTGCAAGATGTTCTTGTTGAACCCAGGTGTATTCGCCTCTAGAGATACATCATCGGAAGGTGGTTCCATACCTTGTCATGTTGGAAATCCAATCTCCAATAAGCGCCATGCGGTTTTTGATTTTATAATATATATGTGGAGCGTGAGATGCAAGCGTTCTGCTATTTGGTTATTTACTTGATGTAGACATTATTATAATATCACTGGATTTTCGTATCAAAGTGTTTTGGGTTATAGTAAGGTAAAAACCGTCCGTGTTTATGTGTGGGCTGGTCTTACTATTACCTTTTCTTTTGAAAGGATTTTTAAAATTAAACAAGTTGTTGGAGTTTACTCACACCAGTCCCATGACTGACCCAGAGTTTATTTTGTTTTGTTTTCCCTAAACTCTTGGGTGCCCAAATTTGTACGGACAGTCAAGTAGTCGGGATTTTTCAGATTCACTTGGAAGAGCTGGAAGCAGGAGGCTTCACCAGTTAGATATAGACTATCATATATTCCGCTGTGTACTATGGTTGTATCTGGAAACAGGTGTTTATAACTGTTCCAGGAATGGCTGTTGTGCTCTGATGATGGTATGTATGTAAAATTACTGACTTGTATTTAAAAAGTTATGTTATATAATATATTTTATTCGATCCGCTGTGAGTTTGTGATCTTCGTTTTCTTCTATTCTAATATTTCTTTCTTTCTATTTCTCATCCTCTAACTTCTTTCTAATAATGATTCGTATTTCTGTGCAATTTGGGTTGGACGTGTGGTGTTATTAGTCAATTCAGATAGCACGGATTTGCGGGCCTTTACAGTTGGTATCAGAGCTTAGGTTGAGCGAATACCTAGGCTTGTGTGGCATGTGCTCATTCGAGATAGGGTCAGCAGTGCCCTAGAATGAGTTGAGTGTATATATACGAGAGAGCGTATTTGTTATTTGAAAAAAAAAATTATTTTATATTGTGTTGGCTAGTCTGTTGAGTGGTTTATGAATTCTGATCGAATAATGGGACGCCACGAAGTCGATAGGAATTTCTAAACACTTGAACAGAAGATTGAATACGATAGTGTTTTAAAGTGGGTAAATGAAAATAATTTTATCCAAAATTCTATTTTTATATAGAAATAATAATTTTTGAAAATTATTGGATGTGTTGGTTGTTATATTATAATCAAATGAGATTATAAGAAATGAAATGGTTATATAAAATCAAAATAGAATTTGTATATGAATGAAATATACAATTGAGACGAATTAAAACTGGATTCAAACCATAAATTTGAAATTTTGATCCTGGGAAGTTTGGAATATTTTTGGAAGTATATTAGAACAATATAGCTTTGTTTTAAAAGGATTTTAAATGGATTTTGAAACTGTTAAGCACTGAACTCACTTCGGTAGCTGGAAATAATTCTGATGATGGTCGCGACATCATCAGTGTTCATTTTCGAGTTCTAAGTGATTGCTACCTTAGAAAAAGTTTGAAGGAAATTTGTTTGAAAGGAAACAAGTTAATTTGGAAAATTCAAATGTTTTGAATTTGAGATGGAAATAGATATGTATATATTTATGTGATTTCATAAGTGATTTGAAAAAAGAAAAAAAGAGAAAAAAAAAACCCGGGAATTTGAATTCGGGAATTAAAATTTAACTTAAACAAGTAAATAAATCAAGTGAATGAATTGATTTAGAATCAATTTGAATGAATGTGAATGAGAAACCAAATGTTTTGGTAGAACTAAAATTGTTGAAATATGAAGAGGTGAGTTTCAACATAAAGAAGTTGTGAAAAGAAATGAGTTTGTACCATTTTCTTACCTTCGCAATTTCGAGGACGAAATTATTTTAAGGGGGGAAGAATGTAACGACCCAGATTTTTCTGGTCGGTTTATTTTGAATATTTAATATTATTTTAAATATAGAGCTAATAATATAAATCGATTTTCATATTGAGTTATAGATCTAATTACCGTAATACGGGATATATTGAATTCGAAGTTAGAATTGAATCAAAACAGTTCAGATAATAAACATAAATTCTATGTGAATGTAATCGATAATGGTAATGATATATTATCGAGAAATTTATTTGATTATAAATTTAAATTATTTTACATCTATTTAAAATGATTATTCTATATACATTTAAATTAAATATAAAATATATTCGGTTAGTTCAGAATGTGTTAAACTGTTGAAATAACAATGGTTGCGGTAAAATAGCGGTTCTGATTTTCGAATAAGGGTACCACAAGATATTTTAGTTATCAAATTAAATAAATGTTTTGTCAGCCGACCTAATTTACTTCCTATGGAAACCTAGTTCCCTCGAGCCACAAAACTGTCTCCCGCTCTCGTTATCAGGGAAACACAATTTTAATGGCCTGTGTACCTTCTGTCTTTCCCCCCTCATCTATAAAACGCGACCTCGTTCTGTGATTTTCCATCCATTTCCGTTCTCCCTTATAATCACATACAAAGGCTTCTCTTTTTAATTCATTCTCTATTCAATTAAAAACCACATGTTTCCCTTATATAATACACCGCTCCTCCTAAAAGCCTCAAAATCAAAAGCCGCCTTCTGTTTTTCTTGTTTCGGAATTCGAAATCAATTCGAATGAAATCAAAGTCAAAAACGAAGTTGCCGAACATGTTCTGCGAAGGGTACGGGGTTTTCGACAATTTTAAGTTCAAATGCGGTTTCGATTTTGGGGGTTCGGGCTTCTGGAGGCTTGCGAGCTGAAAGGGAGTAGACGGTTGTTCATGGCAACGCAAGGACGGACGTGATTTGAAGAGGAGCTATGGGTTCTGGAAGGCCGATGTTGGGGTTTCAAATGTGGAACAGTCAAAGTAGATCGCGGTCTACTGTAGTTGCGATTTAGGGTTTCAGTGTCGAGTTCGAATTGTGATGTGGAGGTACTGTAATTTTCTGGTGATGCTGCGATGGATGGCCAATCGATGGGATTCTGATGAAGGTCGAACTGAGGAGCTATGTTTTGGTTCCAAGTTTTGCGTTGATTTGAGGATAAGGTAACTAAGGTAAAACAAATTTTCCTTGTTTATTTAAATTTATACAGTAAGATCAGTTTTTAAATTAAGTAATTAGATTATAATTACATTAAAATCAATGGCTTTAAGGAAGACATTGTCTGAGAGAAATCAAGTGGAAATACCATTCGGGTTATATCTAAAGGAAAACTGGAAATAAATTTTTGTAATAAATCATTTTGTAAATAGATAATTTTAATTGTAAATCATTTAATGGTTAAATAAAATGATTATAGTGTTGGGAAATTGGTTTAAATAAAAGGGAATTTATTAGTAAGTAAATTAAATGTGTAAACATATCATTTATCAATTAAGGTTTAATTTGGAATTGGTTTACACGTAGATAATTTATTAAATCCGATAATGGAGATTTTATTAATTATTGTTGTTTTCCGTTGGGAAACAGACGTATGGAGGAACTGCTATGAAATCTATATAAGATGCTTCGGTGGCTATTCAACGCGAATAAAAATTACGGTGAGTAAATCTCACTCACCTTTTATTTATAATTATTTTTATTTCGTTAAAAATAATTGTTGTTGCTTGTTTGGATTTTTCTGCTTGTTTTATATATATTAGTTATTTAGGCTATTATATATATATTGGGTTGATTGATTGGTTGGATTCCCGCAGTCTCATTAGCGGATGCCCGCAGTTTCATAGCGGATGATTACCCTATACGCCCCACGCTATGATTAGTGGATGACCTTCTATACCGCGATATTCTGCCACGAAGCAGAATGGGTATTATTTGTGTGCTAACATCTGTGGATGCAGCAAAACAGGTTGGAGGAATCCAACTGGATTCCTCAAAAATATATTATCTGTTTGTTTATTTGTTTGCATATATATTGTTATATATGATGTGTTAGAAAAATAAATAATTCGTTGCTTTGTGTGTTTAAATATCACTGGGCTTAAGTAAGGATATTTAAAATATCATGGAAGGATATTTGAGATTTAAAAAGGGAAAAATTCTATTTTTAAATAGAATTTGAATTTTAAATGGAAATAAAATATAAAACTTGTTTTGAAAAATAAAACAAGTAGTTCCTTTATAAACGAAGTTTATAAATAGTTCTTTTATAACGAAGTTATAAATGAAGTGAAAAGAATTATCATTTGATAATTCAGAAAGAGAAATACAAGTGTTTTGAAAATATGATTCAAAAGGGAATTTAAATATAGAATTTGAATAATAGAAAAGGAAATGGAAATTTGAATTTAGAATTCAAATAGAAAATCCAAAGTGGATTTGGATATAGAACTTTCAAATGGTGTTTGAATATAGAGAATTTGAAATAGAATTTCCAAAGAGAATTTGAAATAGAATTTCCAAATAGATTTTGAAATAGAATTTCAAAACAGAATTTTCAAAAGAGAATTTGAAATAGACTTTGAAAATAGAATTTCAAAAATAGAATTGCAATGAAATTTGAATTCAAATATAATTGAAAGAGAATTTGACTATAGAAATTCAAAAGGGATTCAAAAATATAGAACTTGAATTCAAAGGAATTTAAATATGGGGTTCGAATTCAAGGGAATTGAAATAAGATTTGAATTCAAAGGAATTCAAATGGGATTGGGATAAAGGAAATTCAAAAATGGAATTTCAAATAAAAGAAATGTAATTTGAAATATTGAGAATTTCAAAAAAGAGAAAGTGGAATTTGAAACATTTAGAATTTCAAATAGAATTTAAAGGGAGTTTGAATATTTGAATCTCAAATAAAATTCAAATATGGGGTCTGAATATAGCAATTCAAATAGAATTTGAATAAATGAATTTGAATATAGAATTTCAAGGTAGAATTGTAATGAAATTTGAAATATCGAATTCAAGAGAATTGAATATGGATTTGAATTTAGAATTCAAAGAAGAATTGAATATAAACTTCAAATATAATCGAAATAGAGTTTGAATATATAACTCAAATAGAATTGAATATGAAGTTCGAATAGAGATTTGAAATAGAAATTCAAGTACTGAATTTGAATATCAAAGAAATTGGGATTTGAGAATAGAATTCAAAAGTGAGATTGGAATTTGAATCAAGGAATTCAAATAGAGTTAAATAGAGTTGAATTCATTTTAAAGAAGTTTAAAGGGTTTATATATATAAATATAATTAAAACAAACTCGCCGCAGCGCTGCAGTTCGTAAAATAGCGATTCGAACTTCAATTGAATATACAGAACTCAATTGAAGTCGAAATTCTTTGAAACAAGAAACGTCAGAACCGGTTTGATAATAGTTTTCTAATGAAAGAGAAAAATCTGGATTTCGTCGTATAGATTTTGAGATATGTCAAAATCAAATTTTCAGAAAAACAGCGCCAAAATCGTTTTAAACCCATAACGGTTTATTTAATTTTATAAAAGGATTTTAAACAAATAAAATCCGAAGTTCTATTTAGAAAATTTCAGATTTGAGTTATAAAATATATGTGAACTCAGGTGGAGTAATGAATTGATTTTTGAAACAGAAATCAGATTTTTGATTATTGAATAGAATTAACTAATTCGAATAGTAATTCGTAAATGAGATGTTGAATTGATATTGGGCCTTAAATAAGTGAATTCGATTTGAAAATTTATATTCGAAATAGAAAAGAGAACTAGAATTGAAATTGAAATTCAATTTGGTTATGAACGAGTTAAATATTTTGTTTGAACATGTTATGTTCAACAAAGAAGTGAAATAGGCAAAATGACTAATTAAAGAATAAATGGGCGAAACTGAATTCAAACGAATGGATTGAGTTGAATTGAATTGGAAACAGGTGAACAGGTGTTAAACAGATATGGGATAGAGTATATGAAGATTTAAATTTATGTGCTCGACAAAAAGGTACATGTTTAATTCATATATGAGATTTTATGCGCCGTATCGGCAAGCCGCTTGGCTTTTCCTTTTTCTTTTCGATTGGAAAAGATACCGGGAAGCTATTTGAAATTTCCCGATGCTCCCGATACAGGGGAGGTTATGGCGAATTTTTCCGGGAATTTAAGGAGTTAGAATATTTTTAAGAAATTTGACAATTAGAAATCTATATATCGATATATATAGAATTCGATAAGGAAACGAAATCAAAAATCGAATATTTTAAACAAAAAGGGAAATCTATAAATTAGAAATAGAACTTTATACATGTTTTTTTAAAATGAATAATTGGATTGTATAGTGTGTTTATTCGAGGTAAGTGGTTTTGCAGTTTTGAAGTTGAGGATGTTTTCAGTTAAGGTCTGAGAGGTAATTTTACCCCAACTTGATTGATTTCATTTTTAATGGATAAATAGCAAGATCCAGTCTCGAAGAGAAGTGTTTGAAAAAGAGTTAATTGAATAAAATATTTTGGGTTGTTGTAACGATGTTTTACACAACATTCGTTTTAACCCAAGTGATGTTATTTTGGAAATATAAATATTTCCTGAGGATAGTTAAAGTAGTCGAGAAAGAGATAAGTGATTGAAATTGTTTTCAATTTCAAATAAAATATATTTCCTAAGTATAGGAAATAAGAGAAGGCGATATATGGAAATGTTTTCCAAATGGCGTAAGAAGCCAATATGGTTATTGAAAATATTTGGGTAACAAATATTGATAAGAGAGTGTAGAAGAGATTTAATTAATGAATATTAATTAAAGATCCCAGTGATTTGTTTGATATGTTTGAATGAACACTTGTTTTTATTCGATAGTTAAATCACAGACTATCGAAGTTTTGACCATCGTTGTCAATATGGAGAGACCGGTTTGATTATTATCCGAAGAACCACTCCGTATCGGCATAAGCGTTGCGAACCAAGTATGCTGAATATATTGAAGACGGAGTGAAGTGCAAGGGCTTTTCTATTTATAGAAATTGTGCCTTCGGTTTCGTTCAGTCCCAGAACGAACGTAAATGGACGAATGTCTGACAGAGTATTTCCAATGATCAAATGGGTTGGTCTGTATGAATATATATGGTTGCAACGGATTTATTCCTTAGCATAATATCCAGAATATTTGTGCAAACTCAACTAGTGATTAACGGATCTGACAATGTGGCATTCAAAGTGATTGTGTTATCAAGGAATGGTAAGTAATCGTAGCCTCAGGCCTCAACAACCGGGAAAGGACAAAAATCGGGCAGGCAGCATGGCTATGTGGGTCGCACCCATTAGGGTGTATAATCACCTATCTAGAGAAATTCCTTTTGTTTCTAAATCTATCGATTCTGCCCATTCGGGAAACGGTGGTTTGAGTCCAACCGTTGGTGATATACATTCGATACACTCAAGCGAAATGAGTGGTCGGTCATGTGTGGGCCGGGTTGCAAGACGTTCTTGTTGAACCCAGGTGTATTTGCCTCTAGAGATACATCATCGGAAGGTGGTTCCATACCTTGTCATGTTGGAAATCCAATCTCCAATAAGAGCCATGCGGTTTTTGATTTTATAATATATATGTGGAGCGTGAGATGCAAGCGTTCTGCTATTTGGTTATTTACTTGATGTAGACATTATTATAATATCACTGGATTTTCGTATCAAAGTGTTTTGGGTTATAGTAAGGTAAAAACCGTCCGTGTTTATGTGTGGGCTGGTCTTACTATTACCTTTTCTTTTGAAAGGATTTTTAAAATTAAACAAGTGGTTGGAGTTTACTCACACCAGTCCCATGACTGACCCAGAGTTTATTTTGTTTTGTTTTCCCTAAACTCTTGGGTGCCCAAATTTGTACGGGCAGTCAAGTAGTCGGGATTTTTCAGATTCACTTGGAAGAGCTGGAAGCAGGAGGCTTCACCAGTTAGATATAGACTATCATATATTCCGCTGTGTACTATGGTTGTATCTGGAAACAGGTGTTTATAACTGTTCCAGGAATGGCTGTTGTGCTCTGATGATGGTATGTATGTAAAATTACTGACTTGTATTTAAAAAGTTATGTTATATAATATATTTTATTCGATCCGCTGTGAGTTTGTGATCTTCGTTTTCTTCTATTCTAATATTTCTTTCTTTCTATTTCTCATCCTCTAACTTCTTTCTAATAATGATTCGTATTTCTGTGCAATTTGGGTTGGACGTGTGGTGTTATTAGTCAATTCAGATAGCACGTATTTGCGGGCCTTTACATGTATAGTCACGAAATCCAACATCGAAATGCTCCGAAGATAATTTCGATTCAACTCCAGTCCAATCCACGTATTGGGAATGTTGATTATTTTTAAAATCACTTTCAAATTCAATTTACTTATTTCAAAAATAAATTGATTTTAATTCTAGTTCAAAACAAGTTCATTTCGATAAAAAACTATTTTTATCTTTTCAAATGTGGAGTTTTTCATCTAGTTCTTTCCAATTCATATATTATGATTTTACACAAATTATAGATATTTTTAATAATTTATCAAGGCCCGTACAGTTCGATTTCCATCAACGGCCGTCGAACTGCACTTACAGCGACCTTTTCCAATTTGATTTGGACATAATTCCAAATCCAACCGTTAGATTTCAAATTTCTAATATTCATTGGAAAGCTCTTTTCGAATTGAACCCAACGGTTCCGGTTTTAGGAGAATCCGACGGTCGGATCTCCCGCAACGTCAATTCGAAGTTAATGGTTGAAATTCACGAACTACCGCGGCGCGGCGCGTTCTATTCAGGCCATTATGTATATATATATAATATATATATTATATATATTTCGTCGATTTCCTTTTTAAAACAAATTTTATAAATAGTTCTAAATTCGTTTTCAAAACCATTTCAACTCTATATTCAATTTCAAATCGATTTGATTTCAATTCAATTCGAATTTATTTCAATTTTGTTTAATTCGAATTCAAATTCGTTTCAATTCAATTCTAATTCTAATTCGTTTCAAATTTCATTCAAAACGATTTCAATTCGTTTTTCATTCAATTTCAATTTAATTCAATTTGAAATCATTTCTATTCAATTCGAATTCAAATTCATTTTCTATTCAATTCGAATCGAATTCATTTTCTATTCGATTCGAATTCATTTCAAATTGATTCAATAAAATTTCAATTTGAATTTTAATATAATTTAATTTGAATTTCATTTCAAAATATTAAATTTTGAAATCACTTTTCAATATTCATTATAAAACGAATAAAATCGATATAAATATCGTTCGTGTCAAAATAACGCATCTCTAATCAACACGGCTTTATATTTTTCAAAAACTTCTTTATTCTATTCAACAAATGAATATTTATTCTATTCAACACATGAACCTATATTTCTTTCAACACACGACTAATCTCAATACATGAGTACTGTCAACACATCACTATTTTTGTTATGTAAAATATTTTATAAAATTATGGTATCTATCGTTTGATTTTTAAATCAGACTCCACCGTGAAGTAGTTCTAATTTTAAATATGATAAAGATGTAAATTTTATTATTAAAATATTTCACTCAACACATCAATAATTTCAACTCAGGAACATCGTCAACACATGACTATTTTTATATTCAACACATGAATTTTCTTTTATAATATTCATTATTTTCCCGATTGGAATGAGGCCCAATCAATCACCATATAACGTTAATTATATGGATTCCACACAACACATGTATATAATAGAAATGATAAACAATCAACCATCATCCAAGGTGCACCACACAACTACATAAGCATCAAATATAAATAATCGACGCTTACACAGTTTGTCGACCAATCGATCGACATACAATTAAATAATTGGGATTAGTGTACGCCAAATTTCATCCCAACACCCGTGTGGGGTTTCAAATCAACAAACACAGATTTTTATTTGTGTAGTTGGGCGATGTGTAAAATTTATCATCCCAATCAATATCAGTCAAATCAGTGTATATAAACAAATCGGCCGATTTGTTTATAGATATTTATTTATTCACTTTCACGTTAAAAATTATATTTTAACGATAATTAATTTATTTCAACACATGAATCTCTTTATCTATTTCACATCAATTTCACAAACAAATTTTCACAACATATCAATCAAACAAACAAGCCATCCATGGTCTGTGGATGACGAGTGTCGGGCGCTACTAAGCACCGTCTGCATCCTACTATATATATATATATAACTAGAAAAAGAAATTTAGAGTGAGAAGTTCTCACCGATAGCTATCCCAACTCCACGACACTTCATAAGTAGAAATCTTCATCGTTCTCACCTTTTGTCATTTTCGTTGCCTGTATTCACTACATATATAAAAATCACATTTTTATATTATTGCCATGTATATAAAAATCATATTTTTATAATTGCTCCATATGGATAAAAATTCTATTTTTACATCGCTATTATATAGATAAAAATTCTATTTTTACACCGCTACTATATAGATAAAAATTCTATTTTTACACCGCTACTATATAGATAAAAATTCTATTTTTACACCGCTACTATATAGATAAAAATTCTATTTTTACACCGCTACTATATAGATAAAAATTCTATTTTTACATCGTTATTCTCTATATAAAGATCTCGCCTTTTCATTTATAAAAATCTCGCCTTTTCATTTATAAAAATCTCGCCTTTTCAAATATAAAGATTTCACCTTTTCAAAAATAAAGATTTCACCTTTTAAAAAATAAAGATTTCACCTTTTCAAAAATAAAGATTTCATTTTTCATCTTCTACAATATAAAAGATTTCGCCTTTCTACTTTAAAAATTCTAACTTTTCTATTCGTTGTTAAAAATCAAACTCTTCGTATGAATAGACATCATATTTCTCACATGAACAAAATCATATTTTTAGTCAAATAAAAATCTTAACTTTGTAATTTCAAACAAATAAAAATCATATATTTTTTCCAATCCAATTTCTATATAAACTAATGTTAAACAAACTGATTTCTTTTACATAACATTATATATATACAAAGGAATTAATAAAAAAAAAAAAAAAAAAAAACCTTACTGTTTTCGTTTGCAGGGGGAGGAGGCTGCTGCGTACGCCGGAGGGGGTCGGAGGACGTAGTGGCGGCGGAAAGGGGGTTGGCGGCGGTTCAGGTGTGGGCCAGGGGCATGGGTTGAGGCTGCGAAGGGCTAGGGGCGTACGGTTTTCGAAGGGGGAGAGGTTGGAGGAGAAGAAGCGGCGTATTGAGGAGGGGCTAGGGTAGGGGTGCGGTGGCCGTTCGATAGGCTGAGGGGGAAGAGAAGGGAGACGCAGGGAAGAAGGAGGAGCGGCGGATGGAGGCGGGGCGCCCTGCCCTGAGCGGTGGCGGCGATTAGAGGGGGGGCGATTGCGGCGGCGGCTCCCCCCCCCCACCCCGTCGTTCTCCTCTTTCCCCCTTTTTTTCCTCTCTGAGTAAAACGATGAAAGAAAAGGGGGGCCAGAATGAAAGAATAGGGGGTAGGAGGGAGAGGGAATTTTATATTTAATTATTTTAATTTCAAAAAGTTGACTTTTTCATACGACCTCTAAACGAGGCCCGCCGCCTGTCGTCCCTAGCGTTTTACCCCTATTCCGAACACAATGGGATATGTATCGTAGGCTGATTCGATCGTTTCGATCTGTTTCCGTTAAAATCAACTTATAGCTCTATATATTGATTTTGAACGCGCACTTCAATTTACCGGGGTCACATACTAACTAGAAAAATTCCAGAAAAATATTTTCTAGCTTCGTATTGACGATACGGTCCTAACAAAACAAGTTTTGTCGAATTATGAGACCGTTGGAAAAATGGCCATTTTCCAGTCGATTAAAATCAACTTAAACTGGTCAAATGCGTTTTCCTTTGCCACGCTCACATATTGTTTCAGAAAATTATGAAATTTGGAATCTAGCAATAACTTGACATCATGGACCCAACAAAAGTGGTTTCGTCGAAATCCGAGGTCGTTTGCAAAAATCCCATTTTTAAGGGCCTGAATTCCATAGCGACTATTCAGAATTTTCAACTGGACATATCTTTTGATTCCCGCTATGAAATTTCGATTTTTCAGATTCGTTGGAAAGATATTATCAATTAGATTCCATTATTTTTGGTTCGCTGAAATCCGGATTATTTTGCACCCGGTACATTCAATTGAAGTTTGAAATCGAATTATCGAACTACCGCGCCATTTTCAATTCTATTTATAATTATATATAATTATTTATATTCTAACGACGACGTATATAATATATACATTCTAAATATATTCAAATTAAATTTTTCATCATTTTTATTTAAAATAATTCATTTTAAATGTTCAAAATTCGCTAAAATTGCCAAAATAAAAATTTTAAACTGGCTCACATTTTCGGGTTATTACAATCTCCCCCACTTAAAACTTTTCGTCCCCGAAAAGGAACAAAGTCGAAATTGGTTTGATTAATCAACTCTACGTTCGATCTGGCTTTCATTCTCCAACTTTTCAGTTTCTGAGAATTTTCAAATTCTTCAAAAATTTGGCTAACACCCGGAATTTTCGAAAAATTTCGCCATAACCTCCCCTGCACCGGGAGCCACGGGAAAATCCCTAAATTGCCATACAGGCCTTCTGATCTCAAAAAGAAAAAGAAAAAGCCAAGCGGCTAGCCAATAGGCTCATAAAATCATCATCACCCAAACAAAACAGTAAATTATAGTAAACATGTACCTATTTGTCGGGCAAACAAATTTTATTCTCTACTCTAGCCTCCTTGCTATGACCTGTTTAATGTAAGTACATGTATATGCAAGCAAATGCGACTAATTTCCAATATAGTTCAATATTCGATTCAATTAGGCTAAATGGTTCAAAATTATCAGACAAATAAACAAACAACACATACATCAATCAATTAGTGAATTAGAGTTTCAAATTCATAATTTTGATACATATGCAGAAAATCATGTTTTTGATGCCAAATCACAACAAATAAATCTATCTATATAAGTTTTGGTTCTCACACCAGTCTAATGGAAATATATAGATATCACACCTTCGAAACACGAACATAAATACTGATGATGTGGCCACATCATTAGAATTATCCCCGGGTGTCTAGAATGTGATTCTATATCTATCCAGTATATTAAAACTTCGACTATACGTTCATGACGCGTATACGAGAAATCTTTATATATTGGATTGTCCATATTCAAAATAAATAAATAATCAAATATGTATAAAATGGCTTATATTTTAAAACAAAATTGTTTTCATTTGAAAAATATACTATTCGCACTCGTTCTAGGATACTACTGATCCTATCTCTAACAAGTCATTCTAATTGGATATTACTAATCCAATATCTGATGAATTCTTTCGTATGACTCTAATGTGTCTTGTTCTTGAGCTCTATAAACCAAAGCTCTGATACCACTGTAAGGACCCGTAACTTCCCCGTGAAGGAAAGCGTGGATACTTTGAGAACAACACACAAATGAACGCAGACGGAAGAACATTTCATTGTACATTACAACAATCCCATTAGATACAAGAATATACAGAGTATAAATGAATAAATACTACTTAGAAAATAAATATCAGAGATTACAATAAATTACATTGCAGCGGAAAAATATACAAAACACACTTGAAAGTGATACACGGATACAGAGCTTTCTGAGCATCGTTCCAGCTGTAAATCAGGACCCTGTGAATATAAATCTGCAAAACCAAAACTACTAGCTGCCCGTGTCGAAAATAGGGGCACCCAGAGTTTAGGTTAAAACAATAAACTCCAGGTCAGTCATGTGACTGGTGTGAGAACTAAAACAGTTATTTAAAACTTTACTTTAAAGATAGTAATTCAAGGGACCACGCCATATAACACGTTACGGGTTTCCTCCCAAGAATACTAGTGCATATAACAAAACAACACAATGCTTTTTGGAAAAATGAAGCTATTATAAGACCCAGGTCCCATCACACAATTCAATGCAAGTCGGAGGATAGGGTTTTCCCTTATAATAGCCAAATAATGCTTGATACGTTTAAAACAAATCATTTGATACTATCATAGGTATATAGTGTCAAAACATTTTCAATCATAAAAATCAATCATAGACGGCATGGGTACCATATATCATGTCGCCATACTAGTTCTACAATTAAAACCGCAATATCACGTATTGGAAATTGGATTCCGTCATGAGTCGAGGCAAGGGGCAAGCTCCTCTCCGCGTTCGAGACACTCTAGCAAATGTCCCAGGACCCCACTCTGATCCTTTGGAACCTCCAAGGCCGGTCCTCTCTTACTTTTGAGGATTAATTATTCCTGAACACACGTTTCCCGGTCCTTACAGACCTATATCTGAGGCGCCTCGTATCCAACAACCACACAGGTGAAAAGTATATAAATGTCAGGGCTGGTAGGTCACTGACACCACCCTAGCTAGAAAGAAACGTCGTGCACTCCTTGGGTCCGTATCCCGTTTTTGACTCATACCGAGGTGTGAGGCTCGCGAATTCACGTTATACACAAAGCTATGCCACACAGGCCGTGCTTTGATGATCAACCACAAGACTTTGCTTTTCAACAGAAGCCTTGATCAATTTCCACTTACGCGTGCCACACTGGCAATTCACTCCATGCGACTGATGTCCATCGATATACAACCTCTGAGCTCGTATATCTCAGAGAAGGGCTTTAAGCAAGAGAATAAATTCTCTGCCGCCAAACAGATGTATATTTAATAGAGATCAATCAACACAGAATAAAATCCAATGTCAGACACACAATCCATTTACAAGTTCGTTCTGGGTCTGAATGAAACCGGAGGCACTTTCCTCGCATATCCATCGATCCCCTAGTATGTCTGGACGATCACCAACTGTTTCCCTCATCTTGGGTGTACAGCCCAATCGAGATCATCAGTAATCACCCAAACGATGTGAAGACTTCCGGTCTTCATCCACCGTCTTCATCTTCGACATCTCGTCGAATCGTTATTCAGAATGGGTGCAAACCCGGCCTTTCTGAATAACCCGCGTATATAATAAACAAATGTTACTCAAACACAACAGACGCCTCATTCCAATTCAGAATATTCTTTTATTCACAAAATAACATTTTTAGGGAATAGGTTCCCATTAATTTTATCAAAGATAAATTCTTCTAAATTTATTCTTTAATCTTCCTTTGAATATCATTTCAAACTAGTCGGGATTAGCGAACCACACCGAAGTAATTATTTGTTTTATTTCCCAATCCCAACCTATATATCCCATGGAGAAAAACTGGTAATACTCCATATCTAACACCACGGTGTTATCGGTAAAATTAATTACCATTTCACGTTCAAATCTAATTAAAGATTTAACTATCGCTTTGGAGCAAAACTGGTGATACTCCACTTTCGATCACTTTTCAGATTTGATAATTTAAATTATCAATTCACACTTCAATCTAATTAAAGATTCATTAAAACTCCACTTAGTTTTAATCTTTTCAAAAATCAATATCCTGCCTTTAACTGGGTTAAAGAACCGATGTCATATAAAACACGATTCACGATAAACCCAAATCACATTCGATATTAAATACTAGGCTCTGAATAGAAAATATATCGGCTTATATTCAATATCAAATTCTAAAACCAACAAATATCGTATTGGAAATAACGATATAAAATATATCTTTCAAATTCCCATAACAATATCTGTATAGTCACGAAATCCAACATCGAAATGCTCCGAAGATAATTTCGATTCAACTCCAGTCCAATCCACGTATTGGGAATATTGATTATTTTCAAAATCACTTTCAAATTCAATTTATTTATTTCAAAAATAAATTGATTTTAATTCTAGTTCAAAACAAGTTCATTTCGATAAAAATCTATTTTTATCTTTTCAAATGTGGAGTTTTTCATCCTAGTTCTTTCCAATTCATATATTATGATTTTACACAAATTAAAGATATTTTTAATAATTTTATCAAGGCCCGTACAGTTGATTTCCATCAACGGCCATCGAACTGCACTTACAACGACATTTTCCAAATTTGATTTGGACATAATTCCAAATCCAACCGTTAGATTTCAAATTTCTAATATTCATTGGAAAGCTCTTTTCGATATGAACCCAACGGTTCCAGTTTTAGGAGAATCCGACGGTCGGATCTCCCGCAAC
>JASFAX010003827.1:0-41350 GCA_030737875.1 Allium sativum
CTTCTTCTTGGCCCCCCCCTATTCATTAATCAGAAAAAAAAGGGAAAACCTAAACCTATCGCCGCCGCCCCCCTCAAGGCATCGCCGCCGACGAAGACATCATCGCCGCCGCCCCCCTCCGTCCAACCTCCTCCTTCCAGTGTCGAAACCGACGAACCCCTCGCGACGCCCCCCCCCCCCCCCCGTCGAATCAAATCGAGCCGCCGCCCTTACCTCGACGCCGACACCACCGAGCACCACCACCACGAAGCCGCCGACGCCTTCTTCTTCCCTCCCCTTCGCAGGCGACGGTAAGCATTTTAGGTTATTTAATTTTTATTTTTTTGTTTTGTAAAAACTGATTTTTAAAAGAATTTAAAAACTGATTTTTTTAAAGAATATAATTTCTGAATTTGTAAAAGAATATAAAAACTGATTTTTGAAGATTTAAAAACTGATTTATAATGAATATAAAAACTGATTTATAAGAATTTTAAAAACTGATTTATAAGAATTTAAAAACCGATTTAAAAATGATTTAAAAACTAATTTCTGTTTTTTTAAAAGATGCAAAAACTGTTTTTTTTAAAGATGCAAAAACTGATTTTTAAAGAATATAAAAACTGATATTAATTAGATTTATAAACTGATTTTTTAAAGAATTTAAAAACTGATTTATAAAGAATTTAAAAACTGATTTTTAAAGGAAATAAAAACTGATTTTATTTTAAGGTTGAAAATAGGAAAAAGGTTTAAACTTTGAAATAGAAAAAGGTTTAATCTTTTAAAAGAAAAAGATTTGAACTTGCAAAAATAAAGATCATATTTTTAAAAAGAGAAAAGACGGAATTTTTGTTAAGTAGAAGAAGTAAGATATGATTCTTATATTTTTAAAGCAATAAAAATATAATTTTTACATCATAGGAATATTAAAAATATAATCTTTATTTTTAGAATATGATCTTTATATATTGAATAACATAGTAAAAATTCGATTTTTACCTATGTTGAGAATACGGGCAACGAAAGCGACAAGAAGACGAAATAGACAAAGATTTCCATAAAGGAAGAGTCGTGTTATTGGATAGCTATTGGTGAGAATTTCTCACTCTTCAATTTCTCTTTATATATATATATGTGTGAAAATAAAAGTGAATTGCTATATATATATATATATATATATATATATATATATATATATATATATATATATATATATATATATATATATATATATACGCCCCCTCGTCCACAAACCATGGACGATATTTATTGGTTGAAATTGTTGTGAAAATTGATTGACGGCAAATTGTGGTTTGGGATTGTTTGTGGTTGGTATTGAATTGATTGTGGTTGAAAAATACTCGTTTGTGATTGGAAAATATTTGGTTGAAACCACATAGGATTAGTTTGTGGAAATGAAATAAATATATACATGCCGCCTGCGTGCGAATTAGATGCATGAATCCCCATTGTCAAAAACCGCGAGGTTTTAAGGTAGAGCGAGGAGCCGTACTAGGGACGGTGCCGGTTTAACTACCCTGCCGTTATGCTGCCAAAATTTTGAATAATCTTTGTTTGTTAGAATTATTTTCATATGTTGAAATTATTTTACATGCATTGAAATTAAAGTCATATATTGAAACTATGTCCATGTATGGAAATTGTTCATGTGTTGAAAAGTGTTGTATGAAAATTAAATTCATTTGTGAATGAATGAAGTGCTTAAACAATAAAAATCACATTTTTATATATATATATGAAGTATGAAAAATATTCGCCTTATATAAATAGTTTCAACAATCAAAATTACATCTTTCTAATAAGAACAACATAAATAAAATGTCCATGTGTGGAAATGCTCATTTGTTGAGAAGTGTGTGTAGTGGAAAGGTTCATGTGTTGAATAAAAAGATTGAACGATAAAAATTACATTTTTATTGAAACTATGAAGTGTTGAAACCATACATTGGTTGAATAAATATTTTAAATGATAAAAATATCATTTTTATCATATGTGTGATATGCTAAAGATAAGCAGACGTTGAAATAAATATTTGTGATAGAAATATTATTTTTAACATGCATAAGAACTAAATAAAATAGTCATGTGTTGAAATCTATTTTAGTTCGCCAAAATTATCATCCTTGAAATGTGAAGTGTTAAAAATAGCCACTTGTTCAAAATAAACATATATGAGTTGGAATATTCATTAATTAGCTAATGAAATGATTTGCACCTATTTATGTAACATTAGAATGAATGGTGTTTTTAAACCAAAGCAATTCAAATATGAAGTTGAATAGAAATTGATAAATGATAAGAACTGTATATATATGTACATGCATATTCATTGGACAGGTTATAGCAAAGAGGCTAGAGAAGAGGAATAAAATTTTGTGCCCGACAAATAGGTACACATTTACTGTTTTGTTTGGGTGATGATTTTATGAGCCTGTTGGCTAGCCGCTTGGCTTTTTCTTTTTCTTTTTGAGATTAGAAGGACCGGGAACGCTATTTGCGATTTCCCGATGCTCCCGGTGCAGGGGAGGTTATGGCGAAATTTTCCAAAATTTTAAGGTGTTAGAAAAATATTTGAAGTGAAAACGATATGGAAATCATTGAATGAACTATATTTATATAAATATATAAATATAAATATAATTAAAACGAAACGTGGCCGTGCAGTTCATATTTTGAAACCGTGATTTCAAATGACTAGTGCGGAAGATCCGAACATTGGATTTTTCCGAAACCTCAACCGTTGGGTTCGCCTTGGAGATATCTTTCCAACGGCACCAACTTTGTGAAGATCCGACGGTTGGATTGTCTGGAATGTTTAATTCAAAATTAGTGAAAAACAGCGCCAGAAACGATTATATTTATATATATATATATAAATATAATTAAATTAAATCGAATAACGACGCTGCAGTTCGTAAATTGAAATCGTAACTTCAAATGGTTAGTGTGGAAGATCCGACCGTCGGATTTTCCTAAAACTGGAACCGTTGGATTCGTTTTGAAAAGACCTTCCTAATGATGTAAAATTTGTGAAGATCCAACGGTTAGATTTTCCTTTATGTGTAAAACAAAATTAGTGGAAAGCAGCGCCAGTGCATCGACATGACCTGAAACGTCGTTTAATTAAATATGGCGTTTTAAATTAAATAAAAATGGCGATATATCGTTATTAAGTGCTATAGACGATATAGAGTGAAAATAAACCAATTTTGTTGTGTTTGCTTGATATGTGATGGTTGAATGTATTTGACGTGAAAATTATAACTAAATAACTGAAATGTGAATGTTGAATAGTTCAACCATGTGATTAATTGGTTTGAAAATCTAAATATACGTGGATTATTTGAAAAGGCCGAGTTTGTCTCATTTCAAATAATCGATCGACGTTGAGAAGTCGAAGAGTCGAAGATGACTGAAGACCGACGATCTCCACGTTGGATGGATGGGCGCTACTGATGCTCGTGATTGGAGTAGCTACCATGAAGGAATTGAAGTAGTAGCCGTCCAAACATATTGTTGATTGTACGGATATGCGAGGAATTGGTGCCTCCGGTTTTGTTCCGACCCAGAACGGACTTGTAAATGGACTGTGTGTCTGACATTGGGTTTTGTTCTGTGTTGATTGATCTCTGTTAAATATATATCTGTTTGGCGGCGGAGAATTTATTCTCTTGCTTAACGCCCTTCTCTGAGACGTACGAGCTCAGAGGTTATGTATTGATAGAAATCAGTCGCATGGAGTGGATTGCCTGTGTGGCACGCCTAAGTGGCATATGATCAAGGCTTCTGTTGCAAAGCAAAGTCTTGTGGTGGATGATCAAAGCATGGTCTGTGTGACGTAGCTTTGTGTATAACGTGAATTCGCGAGCCTCACACCCCGGTATGAGTCAAAAACGGGAGAAGGACCCAAGGAGTGCATGACGTTTCTTTCTAGCTATGGTGGTGTCAGTGACCTCCCAGCCCTGACATTTATATCTACTTTTCACCTGTGTGGTTGTTGGAATGCGAGGCGCCTCGATTATAGGTCTGTAAGGAACGGGAAATGTGTGTTCAGGAATAATTAATCCTCAAAAGTAAGAGAGGACCGTCCTTGGAGGATCCAGGGGATTGCTGTGTGCGGTCCCGAGGCATTTGCTAGAGTGTCTCGAACGGAGAGGAGCTTGCCCCTTGCCTCGACTCATGAAGGAATCCAATTTCCAATACGATATATGCGGATGTGATTGTATTACTAGTAGGGCGACATGATATATGGTACCCATGCCGTCTAGGATTGATATTTATGATTGAATTTGCTTTTGAAACATATATGCACTAGTAATAATATCAAACACTTTGTTTTATTCGTATGAAGCATCTTTGGCCATTATAAGGGAAAACTCTATCCTCCGTCTTGCATTGCATTGTGTGATGGGACCTGAGTCTTATAATGGCTTCATTTTATAAAAAGCATTGCGTTGATTTAATCATTTACTTTATTTCAAGCACGAGCACTCATTGGAGTAAACCCGTTCCGCGAAAGTAGCGTGGTCCTTTGATTTTCCTTATTATTGTTGTTAATAAGTTGAATGGATTTCTCATACCAGTCCCATGACTGACTCGTAGTTTGTTTCACCTTGCAAACTCGGGTGCCCTTATTTTCACACGAGCAGCCTAGTTACAGGTTTCTGACGCACCTTTTGGCTCATGGCGAGGCTTGACTACACCGTGCTGACTTGGATTTTCTCCGCCATTATTGTATCTATATTATGATTCTGCCACTGGCGATGTAGACTGATATTCCTTTTGTGTACTCTTTATGTATGATTCCGCCTCAGGCGATGGTGACTGATTATGTATCATTATGCACTAAGTTGTATCCTGTACTGTGCTTCTCTGATGTGATGTTATCTATATGATTCCGCTATCATATGTGTGTAAATTATTCTATTTTGTGTTTATGCTATTATCTGTGATCTGCTAATGATGAGTAATGTGTTATATTCCAATGATTATCCTTAACACCGTGTCACGGGGTTTTGGGATCGTCACAAACTCCTTTTACTTTAACTCTAATCGATTAAACTAACATCGATTAACTCCCAATTGGTTTAGCTCTAACTGATAAACTCTAACTGGTTTAACTCTACGCTTTAACTTAACTGATTTACTCTAACCAATTAACTCTAACTGGTTAACCCTAACTGATTAACTCTGGTTGATTAGCTCTAATCAATTAATTCTGGTCGAATAACTCCTTTTGGCTAAACTATATTTGAATACCCCCTTTTAACTTTATTCGATAAATTTCTTTATTCTATTTGAATAACTAATTCGATTAACTCCTTTTCGAATAAACTATTCATTTATAAAGATTTACTTTTAGTAACGGTTCTTCACTTTACAAATGATTTCCTTGTTATTCTAACTTATCCTTTGATTTTATAAAAATTTCTTTTGTAAAAATCCTTTTTCTTTTCTATATAAAATCCAACGATTTTATATAAATAATTCATTTTCAAAATACACTTTGAAAATATTCCTTTATCAACATTCGGTATGTTATGGTATTCAACATATCAAATCACGATGATCAGTATCGTCCAAACACATATAATCGACAACAGATTATATATCACAATATATGAAAAACAGTAAAATAAATGTTGAGGAACCCAGTTGGGTTCCTCCAACCTGTTTTCCTGCATCACAGATGTTAAACAATATAGATAACATCACTTTCAGTTCCATATGATATATTCTGTTAAACAGAAACAAATATAGAAATTCAACTAACTGACTAGCAGTTCAATCAAATCAGTTAACAAACAATCAATCAGACAATTTCTAACAGTTCTAAAAATACAACATAAATTATAAACTGTTCAGAATTAGTGAGATTTACTCACCTTAGTCACTAGTCGTTGAATAACGATTATCGTTCTCTAAATCTGTTCTAACGCTTTATTTCATCTAAAATTGTAACGCGCTCCATATCGCTTTGAACCAGTTCTGGTATGTAGCCCGCATTCTTTTTGCTGATATCCGTCCATGCCCTTTCTATACTCTGTTCAACGGTTGTACCCCATTTCCCATATGCACATTGGACCCTTCCAGAACATTTCTTTTCTTCCAAAAAAAAACGCAGTCTTCCCTCTTTCTTTATTTGTTTTATTAAATAAAAATATGGGCTCACACCAGAGGAATCCTGGCCCAATCCCATACAAAACCCACGCCTGACTACTTTCTTCTTCCCAGTATTGAAGACGCGACCTCCTCCTGCTTTACTCCTCATTGCCGAAGTCTTACACCCTCAAAATAGCAGCGTCTCACTCTCAAACATTCAACCGCTCCATGGTTTTAACCTCAGCACTAGCGTTCCCTCCCTCTTCCATAAACCCAACATGAACTCCAGTTCGCACAATCCATCATGAACACCGCACCGCCACTCCTACAGATCACCGGATCTGTCACCAACGTCAGATTCTTCTTAACAGCCATCACCGAATTCTCCACTGCCATTTCAGTTTCACGTAAGCCCAACACAAAACATCCTCACCATCTCCTATTTTGTTGTTCCTGCCAAGGACGTGCTTTACTTTGGCTCATCAGTTTTCTTTACTTTGGGTCACTCAAGCCAAACCGCAACTTCACCTTCTCCCCTGATGTCACCAACAGACCGAGCGCCTACAACGTTAGTTAAGTCCCCGCAAGCCATCAGGAGATCGAACTCCCTTCTCGTTTGATCCTGGTTACTTGTTTCTTGCATGTGTCTGGATTTTAAAGGTTTTATTTGATTTTTCACTGATTTCTGAAGATGTGATTTTTTTTGTTGTTGAAAGAGTTTGTGGAGGCGCAATACTTCGTTGACTAAAGGGAGGTAGAAATTAGGTTTCAGAAAAGTGTACTAAGGGTTATTATATATAGGGGTTTCCTTTTTGATTTAAGGGGAGATTTAGAGGCCACGTTTTCTTCTTATGTCCACGTGAGTGATGAACGTGGCTTTGTTTGATCCACACAATGAAGACTAGGTTAGGATAATTGTTTTACACTTGAGAATAACCCATTATGCGGAACTCTGTTTGTCCATGGACTGATATGACATTACCAGTGAGTTGTACAATGTGTCACGATCCCAAAAATGTAATAATATCAGTAGGTGGACTCATATTTTGAAACTTCAAAATGTTGATTTCAGGGTGCGAAATACTTCAAATAAAAAGTCGTGTATTTAATTAATTAAAAATTACAGTAAAATTCTAAAAATTATTTTATCACTATTTCCCAAAAGAACCTTGTCTAAATTCAAACCCGATCTCTAGTTATATCGAATAAACCGATACGGTCGATAAACGATTCTATAGCGACTATTTTAAAATTTGATTTTGACATATCTAAAAATCTACACGACGAAATCCTGATTTTTCTCTTCCACTAGAAAGATATACTCCACCAGCTCCACACGTTTCTTGTTTCACTGAAATCCGGCTTAAAACGAATCCTGTACATTCAGTTGAAATTCAGATCGCCAAATAGCGAACTGCCGCGCCATTTCGAGCTCTATTTTAATTATATTATAATTATACGTTCAAACTGATGTCGACTGAATATATTCGTTATTCAAATTCAATTCTAAACTGAATTATATATCATAGATGATCCGGTTCACACCATATCATCATTTCAGCCAATTCTGATTATTTCAGAATTAAATATATTATTTAATTTATTATTTTAGTTAAATATTCATCATTATTTAATTAACCGACCATTAAATTATCTAATTCACTATTTATATAATTAAATAAATTAATTATAATACCTCTGCCAATGCGGGTCATTACAATCTTTCCCACTTAAAATAATTTCGTCCTCGAAATTGCTAAAAGGTATAGGACGACCCTATCGACTGGTTAGAACATATTTGTTCACTTCTTAACTTCAGTTTCAACTGAACCAATATAATTTTAATTAAATTTTAATTAATTCTTATGAATGAAAATTTTCAAAAATCTTCAAAATTTTCTAACACCATAACTTTTCGAAAAATTTCGCCAGCACCTCTTTTGTACTGGTCAATATCTCAAACTCCAACTCGCCTCTCTGGACCATCTCCAACCCAAAAGAAAATCAAATAGCCAAGCGGCTTGCCAATTCGGCTCATAAATCTTATATCCAATAGAAATATAAACTTGTACCTTTTTTGTCGGCATATCATTATATCCTTTCCACCTGTTATCAATTCAGCAGATACAAGGGTCATCTCAATCAAATACCAATCAGTTTTTATCTCCAACACAACCATTCGCTTATATCCAAGCCAAATCCCATTTCAACTCAAGTTCAATTCTTGATTTTCAATTCCTTAACTCCTCAATCAAATACCATTTCGGATTCTAATTTCACAAATCCAATCTTATTCGATTTCAATTCAACTTCAGTTACCACTTAACTGACTTTACTTTAATTCAAATCCGCTTTCACAAATTTTTGTTAAATTTGTTTTTAATTCAAACAGTCTTTCCCTGGGAGTTTTTAAACAGTTTACTCTTTTCAAAAATCAAATTTTCCTTTTTGAAATTCAACTGAGCCCATAATCAATATTCCATTAGTTAAATCACTTCTCTATTTCTTTATCAATATTTGTTAACCAAATATTTTCAATAACCATATTGGCCTTTTATGTTATTTGGAAAACATTTCCGAATAACGCCTTCCTTTATTTTCTAAACTTTAGAAAATATATGCTATTTATAATTGGAAAATATTCCAATTACTTATCTCTTTTCCGATCTTGTTTATTTCTATACTTAGGAAATATTCTTTATTATATTTCCAAGCTTACACTTATTTGGGTTAAAACGGATGTTGTGTAAAACATCGCTACGACAACCCAAGTACTATATTCAACTAACTCTTATTCAACATTGATCTTCGAGCCTGAAATCTTATTATTTATTTGTTAATAATGAAATCAATTAAGTTGTGGTATAACTACCTCTCAGACCTTGACTGAATAACATTTATAACGTCAAAACAGATATGACTACTTACTCGAATAATCAATACCATGCAACTACTTATTCACTTTTAAACACGTATACGTTTCCTCTTTCTATTCTTACTATATTTTATTCTTAGTCTTCCTTTTTGATTATACTATTCTATTTCTAAGTTCGTTTCCTTATCGACTTCTATATATATCGATACGTTGATTTCTAACTATCAAATTATCTTAACAATATTCTAAATCCTTAAATTCCAGGAAAAATTCGCCATAACCTCCTTTGTACTAGGAGCATCGGGATATTTCGAATAGCCTCCCATGGCCCTCACCAATCTAAAAGAAAAAGAAAAAGCCAAGCGGCTAGCCGATACGGTGCATAAAATCTCATATATGAATTAAATACGTACCTTTTCGTTGAGCATTATATTTATATACTTTCATACCTTATCCATACCTATCTCATGTATATCTATACCTGTCCAATTTAATTCAACTATACCCGATCGTTTTAACTCAATTCGTTAATAAATTTGTTAATTAACTCTTTACTCTATTTCACTTTTATATTTGAACATGACATGTTCAAATATATTTTAACTTTCTTATTAACTAATTTGAATCCAAATTTCAAATTTAAGTTCTATATTCGATTTCGAGTATCCATTTACAAATCCAATCCACCTTTCAAAGTTCAACTTCAAATTCAAAACTCGATTAACTAATTCCTCTTCGACTTAGTTAATTCTATTCAATTCCTATTCAAATTTTATATTATAATCCCCATTTGAATTTCTATATTCAAATTCCATATATTCAAATTCCATATATTCAAATTCTATATTATAATTCCATTTGAATTTCTATATTCAAACCCCATTTGAATTTCTATATTCAAATTCTATATCACATCCATTGAATTTCATATATTCAAACTCCCTTTGAATTTCTATATTCAATTTCTATTTCAGTTCTCTCTTATTTCAAATTCTACTATTATAAATCCCATTTTGAAATTCAACACAACTTGTCTTTCTCAAAACAAATTCAAAACAGTATCTCTGGTAGTAATTCGTCACTTACAACTCGAAAATGAATACTGATGATGCAGCTGTCATCATCAGAATCTATTTTCCAGTGATCGAAGTGAGTTCAATACTATAAAACCATTTCTAAACATTTCCACTTTGAAATTCATTTCAAAATATAATTCACACTGCTTGTAAAACAATTTAAAATCTCCCAAGATCTTAAATTTTGGTTATTTTTAATCCAAATCCATTTACAAACACTTATCCAATTCTCCAGAGTTTTAATTCAATTTCTGGTTTAAATTTTCAAATTTAATTCATTTCGTAACACTTATACGAATTCTACTTGGTTATATATATAACCATCCCCATTATAATCTTACTCGATTATAATAATAACCAATATATCCAATATATATCAAAATATACTTTGGGTAAAATTATTTTTATTTACCCTCCTTTCAAAACATATTGTGCCGACCCATCGTATTAGAGTGTTTATAAACTCCTACCGATACAGTGGATCAGACTGATAGACCAGAACCCATAAACAACTCAACCAATGAATCTCCACAATATAAAACAATTTTTATATCAATAACAAATACGTTCACTCGTATATATACACTCAAACTCAATTTAGGGTATTACTAAACCTATCTCTACCGAGTCACGCCACAGAGCCAAGGTAATTCACTTAACTTAAGCTCTGATACCAAATGTAATGACCTGGGTTTTTGTCGACTTTGGTTATCGCCATAAACTCAATGATGACTAACCAAACATCGAAAAATACCGGTCATAAATGAAAGAAATTAGAGGGTGAGGATAGATAAGATAGAAATTTAGAATAGAAGAAGAAGAACACAACATCAGAGTAACACGAATCTCACAGCGGAACGAATAACATATAATATATGTAACATAACTTTGAAATATACATCTGTATTTGAATATACATTATTATCAAAGTACAACACTTACAACACAGCGGAAATAACGATAGCTATATGATCCTGAAGCCTCCTGCTCCAGCTCTTCAAGTATATCTGTAAATCCTGACTACTTGACTGCCCATACAAATTTAGGCACCCAAGAGTTTAGGGAAAACAACAAAATAAACTCCGGGTCAGTCATGGGACTGGTGTGAGTAAAACAGTTAAAAACAGTTGAACAAGTAAACGATATCTCATAAGACCATGCCGCATAACGGAACGGGTTTTTCCCTTATGAGAATCCAAAATAACTTTATATCAAAAACCTTTTGATATTATAATAATGCCTATCAATCACAGTATATATAATCATCTAGCAGAAACGCTTTCATCTCACGTTCTACATATATAGTGTACGATCAAAACCGCAAGCACGTATTGGGTAATGGATTTCCAACTATGACAAGGTATGGAACCACCTTTCGCTAGTGTACCTCTAGAGAGGAATACACTGGGTTCAACAAGAACATCTTGCAACCCGGCCACACATGACCGACCACTCATTTCGCTTGAGTGTATCGAATGTATATCACCAACGGTTGGGATCAGCAATCGTTTCCCGAATGGGACAGCATCAACAATAGATTTTTAGAAGTAAATGAAACTCTAGATCAGGTGATTATACACCCTACTTCGATGCGACCGACTTAGCCATGCTACCTGCCCGATTTCTGTCATTTACCGGATGTGAGGCTAGAAGCTACGCTTTATCATCACACCAGATTCACTTTGAATGCCACATCATCAAATCCATCAAATCACCGATTGATGTCCTCAACCATACATTATGTGTTAGCTAAAAGAAGTTCCCTTCTCCGCTTCCACTCTTGGTACGGTTGGAGAAATCAATATACGTGATTGCCTGGAAATACTCTGTCAGACATCCGTCCCTACAAGTCATCCAGGAACAGGATGAACCGAAGGCACTATTCTGTAAACAGGATAGCCCTTGCATAACTCCGTCTACAAATTTCCTTTGGCATATATGATTCGCAACGCTTATGCCAATACAGAGTGTTTCTTTGGATAATAATCCAACCGGTCTCTCCATATTAACAACGTTAAAATGGTCAAAACTTCGATAGTCTGTGATTTAACTATCGAAGAAAAACAGGTGTGCAACCAATGATATTATTTTCAAATGGAAATTATATTGATCAATCACCATTCAACATTTATCTCTTTATTCCATTAATTTACTTATCTCATGTTTCCCTATATTCAATATTTCCTATTTTCTAAATTTGGAAAATATACGTTATTAACAATGGAAAACATTTCCATTTCTTGTTTTCTTTATTTGAAAACATTTCTGGTTTCTTATTTGGAAAACATTTCCAAAGCTTCTTCATTGGACCTAGACAGATGTTTAAACAAACCATCGCGATGCCAACTCAAACCCTTTCCTTTACTGCCGAACCTTAACTATTCCTTAGTTAAAAACGAAGCCAATCAAGTTGGGGTAGAACTACCTCTCAGACCTTAACTGAACAACATTTCTAACTTTGAAATAGGCAAAGTTCACTTTATATTCCTTTTACTAACTTCCTTACTTAACCCTCCTTCGAATAGCTATATTCGATTGACTCTTTTCACTTAACTCTATTCGATTAACCCTTATCAATTAACTCTATTTGGACTAACACTATTGGATTAACTCTATTTGACTAACGCTATTGATTTACTCATTTCACTTAACTCCTTTCGAATAAACTATATTCGATAACTCCTTTTACTTTCTTCGAATAAACTATATTCGATTAATTCATTTGCTTCTATTCGAATAACCTATATTCGATTAACTCCTTTGCTTCTATTCGAATAAACTATATTTGATTAACTCCTTTTACTTTAACTCTAATCGATTAAACTAACATCGATTAACTCCTTTGCTTCTATTTGAATAAACTATATTCAATAAACTCCATTTACTTTGACTCTAATCGATTAAACTAACATCGATTAACTCCTTTGCTTCTATTCGAATAAACTATATTCGATTAACTCCTTTTACTTTAATTCTAATCGATAAAACTAACATCGATTAACTCCTTTTACTTTAACTCTAATCGATTAAACTAACATCGATTAACTCCTTTTACTTTAACTCTAATCGATTAAACTAACATCAATTAACTCCTTTTACTTTAACTCTAATCGATTAAACTAACATCGATTAACTCCCAATTGGTTTAGCTCTAACTGATAAACTCTAACTGGTTTAACTCTACGCTTTAACCTAACTGATTTACTCTAACCAATTAACTCTAACTGGTTAACCCAAACTGATTAACTCTGGTTGATTAACTCTAATCAATTAATTCTATTCGATGAATTCTGATCGAATAACTCCTTTTGGCTAAACTATATTTGAATACCCCCTTTTAACTTTATTCGATAACTTTCTTTATTCTATTCGAATAACTAATTCGATTAACTCCTTTTCGAATAAACTATTAATTTATAAAGATTTACTTTTAGTAACGGTTCTTCACTTTAAAAATGATTTCCTTGTTATTCTAACTTATCCTTTGATTTTATAAATATATCTTTTGTAAAAATCCTTTTTCTTTTCTATATAAAATCCATTGATTTTATATAAATAATTCATTTTCAAAATACACTTTGAAAATATTCCTTTATCAACATTCGGTATGTTATGGTATTCAACATATCAAATCACGATGATCAGTATCGTCCAAACACATATAATCGACAACAGATTATATATCACAATATATGAAAAACAGTTAAATAAATGTTGAGGAACCCAGTTGGGTTCCTCCAACCTGTTTTCCTGCATCACAGATGTTAAACAATATAGATAACATCACTTTCAGTTCCATATGATATATTCTGTTAAACAGAAACAAATATAGAAATTCAACTAACTGACTAGCAGTTCAATCAAATCAGTCAACACACAATCAATCATACAATTTCTAACAGTTCTAAAAATACAACATAAATTATAAACTGTTCAAAATTAGTGAGATTTACTCACCTCAGTCACTAGTCGTTGAATAACGATTATCGTTCTCTAAATCTGTTCAAGCGCTTTATTTCATCTAAAATTGTAACGCGCTCCACATCGCTTCGAACCAGTTCTGGTATGTAGCCCGCATTCTTTTTGCTGATATCAGTCCATACCCTTTCTATACTCTGTTCAACGGTTGTACCCCTTTTCCCATATGCACATTGGACCCTTCCAGAACATTTCTTTTCTTCCAAAAAAAAAAGCATGCTTCCCTTTTTCTTTATTTGTTTTATTAAATAAAAATATGGGCTCACACCAGAGGAATCCTGGCCCAAACCCATACAAAACCCACGCCTGACTACTTTCTTCTTCGCAGTATTGAAGACGCGACCTCCTCCTGCTTTACTCCTCATTGCCGAAGTCTTACACCCTCAAAATAGCAGCGTCTCACTCTCAAACATTCAACCGCTCCATGGTTTTAACCTCACCACTAGCATTCTCTCCCTCTTCCATAAACCCAACATGAACTCCAGTTCGCACAATCCCTCATGAACACCGTACCGCCACTCCTACAGATCACCGGATCTGTCACCAACGTCAGATTTTTCTTAACAGCCATTACCGAATTCTCCACTGCCATTTCAGTTTCACGTAAGCCCAACACAAAACATCCTCACCATCTCCTATTTTGTTGTTCCTACCAAGGACGTGCTTTACTTTGGCTCATCAGTTTTCTTTACTTTGGGTCACTCAAGCCAAACCGCAACTTCACCTTCTCCCCCGATGTCACCAACAGACCGAGCGCCTACATCGTTAGTTAAGTCCCCGCAAGCAATCAGGAGATCGAACTCCCTTCTCGTTTGCTCCTGGTTACTTGTTTATTGCATGTGTATGGATTTTAAAGGTTTTATTTGATTTTTCACTGATTTCTGAATGCGATTTTTTTTGCTATTGAAAGAGTTTGCGGAGGCGCATTACTTCGTTGACTAAAGGGAGGTAGAAATTAGGTTTCAGAAAAGTGTACTAAGGGTTATTATATATAGGGGTTTCCTTTTTGATTTAAGGGGAGATTTAGAGGCCACGTTTTCTTCTTATGTCCGCGAATTTGATTTGGGTCCATAGCTGTCCACGTGAGTGATGAACGTGGCTTTGTTTGATCCACACAATGAAGACTAGGTTAGGATAATTGTGTTACACTTGAGAATAACCCATTATGCGGAACTCTGTTTGTCCACGGACTGATATGAAATTACCAGTGAGTCGTACAATGTGTCACGATCCCAAAAATGTAATAATATCAGTAGGTGGACTCATATTTTGAAACTTCAAAATGTTGATTTCAGGGTGCGAAATACTTCAAATAAAAAGTCGTGTATTTAATTAATTAAAAATTACAGTAAAATTCTAAAAATTATTTTATCACTATTTCGCAAAAGAACCTTGTCTAAATTCAAAACCTATCTCTAGTTATATCGAATAAACCGATACGGTCGATAAACGATTCTATAACGACTATTTTAAAATTTGATTTTGACATATCTCAAAATCTACACGACGAAATCCTGATTATTCTCTTCCACTAAAAAGATATACTTCACCAGCTCCACACGTTTCTTGTTTCACTGAAATCCGGCTTAAAACGAATCCTGTACATTCAGTTGAAGTTCAGATCGCCAAATAGCGAACTGCCGCGCCATTTCGAGCTCTATTATAATTATATTATAATTATACGTTCAAACTGACGTCGACTGAATATATTCGTTACTCAAATTCAATTCTAAACTGAATTATATATCATAGATGATCCGGTTCACACCATATCGTCATTTCAGCCAATTCTGATTATTTCAGAATTAAATATATTATTTAATTTATTATTTTAATTAAATATTCATCATTATTTAATTAACCGACCATAAAATTCTCTAATTCACTATTTAAATAATTAAATAAATTAATTATAATACCTCTGCCAATGTGGGTCATTACAGTAAACATTTGGTGTAGAATGCTAGTACTAACAGGTTGACAAATCATGTTATTTTGAAGCAAATTAATGATCCCTGTAAACAGCTTAAGGTTAAAGGATTTCAGTAATGATGCAGGTTAGTCTTACCATTATATCAATCGTAAAAAAAAAGGTAGAAAGAAATGCAAAGTATACATGAGAAAAACATTGGTACTTAGAACAGGAAATAACACAGACTCTCTTAAAACCTCTCTGTTTGATAAAAAAATAAAGTTTGATAAAAACTCAATCCATGTATATAAACGAAATCCTGAATCAAAATGAGGATTTTTAAAAGTAGTTTCGGAATTTTTAACAATCTATAGAGAGAGAAATAGGGGGATGATCAGAATTGGGGTTTAGGTCAAATTCCGGCCATCCACATGATTTGAGGCCGTGGGGTTGGTGGTGAAGCGTCATCTAGGACCTAGGATGCTAGGAAAAATACCAAATAATTTTTCTAATGGGTGGATTTGGAGAATGACACTAAAATAGGGTAAAAGTATGGTTTTTGGGTTCGAGTTTTTCCACCTGAACTGTTCACCGTCGGGGGTACTAGGAGCTTGCGGTCCGGGGGGAAAAGCAGCGTCGGAGGGTCATGGTGGCAGGGCCGGAAGCAGGCGGCGATCAGTAGACGAGGCGAGGCGCTGATGATGTTTTCTTGGGTTGTGTAATTTTGACAGGAAAAGGAGTGTTCGGTCAAATCACTGTAGACCCAAGGGGGTGATGATCGGAGTAGATCAACGTGGTCAGGGAGGTCAGGGTGACCGGTCTGGGTGGTTAGTGGTGGTGGCGACAACACGTGTGCACGTGCACAACTGTGCACTTAAAAGAGAAGAAGGAGAAGAAGATCGGGTAGAGCATTTTCGTCGGGTTTGATGGGTTTGGCACGATGATTTGGGACGTGGTACTTTGGATCATGGCAGTACCTGGGTGGTATTTTGGCCAGAGGTAAAATCATGGGGGTTGGGCTTGTTTTCGTGAGGGGGCGCCAGTGTTTTTGAAAGTGGTAGTGTGCAAACATGGTACTTTGTTAAATGAAGTTTTTAAATATAAATTTAATTTAAATTAGTTTTTAAATTAAATAAGGGTTTAAATAAGATAGGAAAAATAAGGGTTTAAATAAAAAATAATATTTTTATCTAATTTACAAGAGAAATGGAAAAGAAGTGAATCAGGATTTCAGACGACCGTTTGGTCAAGGACTGTAACTAAAATATAAAAAAATTGGAATTTAAATTTAATTATATTTAATTTATAAATATAATTAGGGACGATTTTCTAATAAAATGTTCAAACTATAAATTCAAGCTGAGCGAGTATAGCAAAGCAGATATGGTTGTGACAAGAAGACGAGAAGTTAGCACATGGACCGTAGTCTTATTGAATTATAAATTTAGTTTATATTTTAATTTGAATTTATTTTCTAATGGAATATTTAAACTGCAAAGCCAACAAGGAAATCGTTCAAGTATAGAAGATTAGACATTGTTCTGACAGACGTCGAGAAGACAGCACGGAAGCTGTTATTTTATTATAAATTTATTTTATAATTTAAAATAGAATCTATTTTCAAATGGGATATTTTAGATTTTGAGAAAACAAGGTAAAGAAAACTTTATGTAACATATACGGTAGAATTTGTCAGTTTTTATCTAATATCTAAAATATCAGATATAAGGAACTGATCATGAACAGTTCTGTATTCTTAAACGAGAACTATGAATAAATGTTTTTAATCGTGTTTAGATTGATAATAAAGAAAGGAATTTTATCAGTATAAAGAAAGAAGAATAAGTGACCAAGCATGAAGAATCAAAAAGGAAATTTGACAAGGAAAAATACCAAGTGAAAAGGTTCTAAATAAATGGTTAATCATAATTTTAGTCATTTATAAATGATCAGATTAAGGAATAATGATGAGAAATATTTTCCTAAAGTAAAATAGAGGAAGAATTCATTTTTCAAGATGATGAGCAAAACGGAGAGAAACACCGTGTGCGACGCACACGCTAAAATTGACTGTTTGAAAAGATGATCAATATACAAGATATTGACGAGATAATCATATACTGTTTGGTCTGACTATAACTGTATATGTAGATTTGATTATAATTTTGTTAGATTTATAATTTAAAGTGAAAAATGTTCGTTAATCATTTCAAAGAAGCCGAAATAAAATATTTCACTTTGATTTGATTATACACTGTGCGTCAGAGATTTTTAAATTGAAGACAACGAGATACAAGGACTATTTTTGAATAGTGCCTTCGATTTGTCCAGTCCCAGGACAACTTGTATGGACGAATGTCTGACAGAGTATACCTAACAGATCGCGTAAGTTGGTCTTTTCAAAACTTAGTTTGGTGGCGGAGGAATTCGTTTCTCTTAGCTTTATACCCGTGGTTTTGGCGAGATCAATTTGTGATTTGACGGGTTTGATGATGTGGCATTCAAAGTAAATGAAGTTGTGATTTGTCAAAAGATACGTTATGACCTCAAGCCTCACACCCAGGAAATGACAAAAATCGGGCAGGCAGCATGGCTATGTGGGTCGCTCCCATTAGGGTGTATTGTCACCATCTAGAGAATATTCGTATTTGTTACTTCATTTCTGTATCTCCCGGGAACTACGGTGGTCGCGACAAAAAGCCGTAAGGTGACAAATATTCGATACACTCAAGAGAAATGAGTGGTCGGTCATGTGTGGGCCGGGTTGCAAGACGTTCTTGTTGAACCAAGTGTTTTCGTCTCTAGAGGTACACGGTCGGAAGGTGGTCCCATACCTTGTCATAGTTGGAAATCCAATTTCCGTAAGTGCCAAGTGATTTGTATTTGTATAATATATAGGAGAATGTAAGATGCAAGCATTCTTCTAGACTCTAAATTATTTGTGGAAGACTTATATGATAATATCTGTTTTCAAGTATACAAAAGTGTTTTGATCTCATAAGGTAAAAACCCGTTCCGTATTTACGGCGTGGTCTTATGAGATATTTTTTATTTGTTTAAATCGTTTTACTCATACCAGTCGCCTGACTGACCCGGAGTTTATTTTTCTGTGTTTTCCCTTAAACTCTTGGGTATTCATAACGCTTGTTATGAATAGACAAGTGAATCAGGATTTGGATAGCACTTGTGAAGTTGGAATGAAGATTATGCTGGCCCATCTATCTACTGTATAATTAAGTCTGTCAGTTGATCATCTATGATATGTAATTACTGATGTACTATGAATGGCTTGTCTCACTAGATATATGAAGCTCTGATGTAATGTATTCTGCTGTATAATGTTATAAAGTATTTTCTTTTGTGAAAATTCCACTGTGAGATTCTGATGTTTCTGTGTTTTATCTTCTATCTATTCTTATTTCTTATTAATGGCACAACTTGAGATGTGTTCGAAAGTTGGGTCGTTACACATGTTGTACTCTGATGAATGGTATGTATATATACAGTTTCCTTTATAAAGGTATTTGTTATATTATATTTTATCCGTTCCGCTGTGAGATTATGATGTGTGTTCTTCTTCTTTCTTCTATTCTGATATTTCTTTCTTTCTTTTCTCACCCTCTAACTTCTTTCTATTAACAGTCAGGGGATTCAATACTTGGGGTTTTGGCAAGTGATACGAGATTGTGTATCATTGTTGAAAATTCGAGCGTCGGATTTTCCCGGGCCGTTACAAAATCACTTTTCAAATGATTTTGACAATGGGAATAATTTCAATTGTGGTGCAAATGAAAACTTTTGTTCTCAACAATTTCAAATTAATAATTCTCATGTAAATAATTATAAATTTGATTTTGTTGAACAAACGAACGAAATTGACGATAATTACACATATTTGTTGTACGAAAACTACTTGAAGTTCTGTGAGAAACAAAATCAAATACAAAAGTATGACGATTCGAACGTTAATCCACCTTTTACCACAATCAATGATTTTGAAATAGCAACTTTCGAAATGGAAAATAACAATCTTAACAAAGTTGTTAATAATACGGTAATTGAGTTGGATTTCAATTCTTTTGAAAGGGTGGAACAAAATACATAATTCGATCTTCCTTTTTCTGAAAGTTTGAAAATAACAACCTTGAACTTTGAAAATGATTTATGCAATGAAGATGTGAATAACTCAAAGGAAGACAAATTTGATGAAAATGAATTTTTTGGACTTTTCGAAGATGAGCTGAATTCTAAACGAGTAGATTTGAATCACCATTTTGATTTTGAAATCAATAATTTTGAAGAATTTTTCAATGATAATTTTGAAATTCAAATTGGTGAAATTAAACATGAAATTCAATCAATTATTCAATCTACCCCAAGAATCATCGAAAATAATTCAACTCATTCGATTTTTAATAAAACAACATGTGTTTTTTCAAATCTACGTCTAACTTCAAAAGCTTTTTCAATTTGGTTTTTCGAGCTTAAGCTATGTCTCTCATACTTGAAGAGACAAATGAATCAGTCTTTAGAAGACCGTTTCATTTACTTCTTGTCAATATATTTTTTGATATACTGTAAAAAACAACTTTTCTCTTGTAAATATAGCGTATATTTTCAAAAAAAAAACTTTTCTTTTCTCCTTCAACTTTGGTTGACTGTGGGGACATAGTCAAAATTAAGTGTGGGGGGGGGGGGGTTCATATTTATTTTGGTTTTTGCATAGATTTCGCTTTTCTTTTCTTATTCATCCAAAAAATATGCATTTTAATTTACTTTTAAATGGCCACTGAAACGACCCGAACTTCCCCGGTAAGGAAAGCCCGGATACTATTGAGCACAAGCCACATCAGAAAGCAGACAGAAGAACATTTCATTGTTTATTACAACAATTACATCAGAATACAAGGATATAACGAGTATGAATAAATATTACACATTATAAAATATCAGAGATTACAATACATTAAATAGCAGCGGAAAATAATACAATACACAACTAGAAGTAATACACGGATACAAAGCTTTCCGGGTATCGTTCCATCTGATAATCAGGATCCTGTGAATATAAATCAGCAAAACCAAAACTACTAGCTGCCCGTGTCAAAATAGGGGCACCCAAAGTTTAGGTTAAAACAATAAACTCCAGGTCAGTCATGTCACTGGTGTGAGAACTAAAACTGTTATTAATCTTTATTTTAAAGTAAGGTAAATCAAGGGACCACGCCGTATAACACGGAACGGGTTTCCTCCCAAGAATACCCGTGCATAAAACAACCGCGCAATGCTAAATAAAGAACAATGAAGCTATTATAAGACCCAGGTCCCACCACACAATGCGACACAAGCCGGAGGATAGGGTTTTACCTTATAATAGCCAAAGAATGCTTGATACGCTAAATTTCATCTTTTATTACTATAAGTGTATAGTGTCAAAACAATTTCAATCATAAGTATCAATCATAGACGGCATGAGTGCCCCATCCCACTATGTCGCCATACCAGGCTCTACAAATAAAACCACAAAGTCGTATTAGAAGTTGGATTTCCATCTGTGAACCGAGGCTAAAGATAGTCCTCTACCGATTCGAGACAATCTAGCCTATGTCTCAGGATCAGAACGCATCGACCCTTTGATCTTCAGGGCCGGTCCACCGATGTTGATTAAAATGCCTGAACACTACGTTTCCCCGCCCTTTGGGGCGTAAATGAGCCAAATGACTCCATCGGCTCCACACAGTCACCGATATATCTGAGGCGCTTCGCAACAGTAACAACCACATAAGTCAAACTCGTCAGGGTGTTTAAAACCACTGACGCCACTTCTAGCTAGAAGGAAACGCATGCCCTCCCTGCAGTCCTCTCCCGTTTCTAGTTCACAACCGGGGTGTGAGGCTCACGAATAAACGTTACACAAAGCTATGCCACACAGGCGGTGCTTTGATCATCAACCACAAGACTATGCTTTTCAACAGAAGCCTTGATCAATTGCCACTTAGGCATGCAACACAGGCAATTCACGCCATGCGATTGATATCCATCAATATATAACCCTTGAGCTCGTACGTCTCAAAGAAGGGCGTTAAGCAAGGGAATAAATTCTCCGCCGCTAAACAGATATATATTTAATAGAAATCAATCACGCAGAATAAAATCCAATGTCAGACACACAGTCCATTTACAAGTCCGTTCTGGGTCTAAACGAAACCGGAGGAACCTTGTACCTCTCATATCCATCGATCTCCATGTATGTCTGGATGATCACCAACTGATTCCCTCCTCTTGGGTGTACGGCCCAATCAAGATCATCAGTAATTATCCAAACGATGTTGAAGACCTCCGGTCTTCGACCACCGTCTTCATCCTCGACACCACGTCGAATCAGTTATTCAGAATGGGATAAACCCGGTCTTTCTAAATAACTCACATATATAATAAACAAGTGTTACACAAACAGAACATACGCCTCATTCCAATTCATCAGTCGCTAACCGTAAATTAGTAAGAGAACAATTCCCCAAATATTAACCCCGAAGGCCGAAACCAACATCAGATCAATACACAGGAAACCATTCTTCTTAACTAACCTACAGTTAGTTTCTAAATTTCACATTCTTAGGGAAAGGTTCCCATTAATTTTATCAAAGATAAATTCTTTAAATTTATTCTTTAATCTCCTTTTGAATATCAATTCAAATTAATCGGGATTAGCGAACCTCACCGAAGTAATCATTTATTTTATTTCCCAATCCCAACCTATTCATCCTATGAAGTAAAACTGGTCATACTTCATATTTAACAACACGGTGTTATCGGTAAATTTAATTACCATTTCACGTTCAAATCTAATCAAAGATTTAACTATCGCCTGGAGAAAAACTGGTAATACCCCATTCTCGATCACTTCAATCTAATTAAAGATTCATTAAAACTCTACTTAGTTTTAATCTTCCCAAAAAACAATATCCTATCTTTAACTGGGTTAAAGAACCAATGTCATTTAAAACACGGTTCGCTATAAACCCAAAATCACATTCCATTAATTGTCGGGTTAAAGAAAAAGTGTTATTTAAAACACCGTTCACGATAAACCCAAAAATCAATTCAAATTCAATTCCAATTAAATACCATTTAATTGGTACACTTCATTAAATCTAAATAAAAAGATCTGATCTTTTCCTCAACTGGGTTTAAGAACGGTATTAGTGAAGACATCATTCACGACAAACCCAAATCACATTTGATATTAAATACAAGGCTCTGAATAGAAAATATATCGGCTTATATTCAATATCAAATTCTACGACCAACAAATATCGTATTAGAAATAACGATATAAATATATCTTTCAAATTCCCATAACAATATCTGTTTCATCACGAAATCCAACATCGAAATATTCCAAAGACACTTTCGATTCAAATCCATTTCAATTCAATTATTGGAAATTCTGGTTACTTTTAAAACCATTTCAAATCCACTTTATTTATTTTAAAAATAAATAGAATAATAATTCTAGTTCAAAACTAGTTCATTTCGATAAAAATCTATTTTTATCTTTTCAAATACGGAAATTTTCATCTCAATTCTTCACAAATCATTTCTTATGATTCTACACAAATTATTACTATTTTTAATAATTTTATCAAGGCCCGTACAGTCGATTTCCATCAACGGCCATCGAACTGCACTTACAACGACCTTTTCCAAATTTGATTTGGACATAATTCCAAATCCAACCGTTAGATTTCAAATCTCTAATATCCGTTAGAAAGCTCTTTTTGATATGAACCCAACGGTTCTGGTTTTAGGAGAATCCGACGGTCGGATCTCCCAAAATATCCATTCGAAGTCAATGGTCGAAATTCGCGAACTGCTGCGGCGCGGCGCGTTCTATTCAGGCCATTATATATAATATATATATATATTATATATATTTCGTCGATTTCCATTTAAAACGTATTATATAAATCGTTTTAAATTCGTTTTCAATACGATTTCAACTTCATATTCAATTTCTAATCAAAATTGAATATTCCACATCATCAATATACAAATGATAATATTTTCAAAACATTATATTTTGAAATCACTTTCTTTTCTATATTCATGATAAAAATGAATAAAATCAATATAAATATCATTCACGTCAAAATGGCGTCGAACTAATAAACACGGCTTTTATTCAACACATGAATTTATTCTATTCAACACATGAATATTTATTCTATTCAACACATGAATTTATTTTCTATTCAACACATGAATATTTATTTTCTATTCAACACGTGAATTTATTTTCTATTCAACACATGAATTTATTTTCTATTCAACCCATGAATTTATTTTCTATTCAACACATGAATTTATTTTCTATTCAACACATGAATATTTATTTTCTAGATTGGAATGAGGCCCAGTCAATTACCATATAATGTTAATTATATGGATTTTCTACATCACATGTATATAACAACAACGATAAATCATCAACCATCATCCAGAGTGCACCACACAACTGCATAAACATCAAATATAAATAATTAACGCTTACACAGTCTGTCAACCCATCGATTGACATACAACTAAACAATCAGGATTAGTGTACGTCAAATTTCATCCCAATACCCGTGTGGGGTTTCAAATCAACAAACACAGATTTTATTTGTGCAGTTGGACGATGTGTAAAATTTATCGTCCCAATCAATATCAGTCAAATCAGTGTATACAAACAAATCGTCCGATTTTTTTATTACTATTTATTTTATATACACGTTAAAAAACATATTTTTAACTATAAAATATTTTCCACTATAAAATATTTTATTTCATTCCACATCACACAATCAAATTTCACAACACAGCAATCAAACAAACAAGTCATCCATGGTCTATGGACGACGGGTGTCGGGTGCTACTAAACACCGTCTGCATCCTAGTATATATTTCAACTAGAAATAAATTAAAGGTGAGGAGTTCTCACCGACTAGCTAATCCAATACATCGCGACTCTTTATATGTAGAAGTCTTCGCCGTTCTCGCCCTTTGGTCACTTTCGTTGCCCATAGCCACTACATATATAAAAATCACATTTTTATATTATTGCTATGTATATAAAAATCACATTTTTATAATCGCTCTCTATGGATAAAAATCACATTTTACACCGCTACAATATAGATAAAAATTATATTTTTAACCTTCTATAAAATAAAAATTATATTTTTAACCTTTCTATAATATACAAATATCGCCTTTCTACTAATAAAAATATCGCCTTTCTACTAATAAAAATATCGCCTTTTTAAACAAAGTTATATATAATAAAAATCACTTCTTTTATACGTTAAAAACCTCACCTTTACAATGTTAAACATCTCGCCTTTACACATTGAAAAATATACGCTTTTTATAAATCAAAATCCAAACTTTATAAATTAAAAATCATATCTTTACTTTGTTAAAAATCATATTTCTTTTGCTAATATCACATATAAAAATCCGCCCTTACTCATGTATTAAAAATCATATTTTTATTATGTTATTCATAAAAAAAATCCCAACTTCCTATGGATAAAAATCTTTACTTTATGAATTAAAAATCATGGTTTAATCTCACCAATTTATATATAAGAAAATCCATCTTCATAAGCTGAAACATATAAAGTAAATCGAAATTATAATTACAAAAATAAATAAAAATTTACTAGCGGTTGGGCATGGCCTAAGGTGGTGCTAGGGAGACGGGATGGTCGGCGCGCCGCTGGTGGTGCTCGCCGTGGCGCAGCAGCCCCTGGGTGTTATTAGCAAATCTCAAAAATAATAAAAATGGGATTTTTATTCGTGGAGGGGCCCACAGCCAGAGGTGGGAGTCGGGGTAGGTGGCGCTAGGCGCTAGAGGTGTCGGAGGAGGCTCGGTAGTCGAGGCGGAGGCCAGGGGAAGGGGGTTGCGTCGGGTTTTGGCTCGAAGGGCTTGGGGTCTCGATAGGAGGGAGGAGCGAGGGTAGAGAGGAGAGAGAGGATCGGGAGGAGGGGAGTTGAAGGTGGCGGCGCCGTTAGCGGGCGCGGAGGCGGGCGTGTCGGGGGGGGGGGGGGAGGGGATTTCGATGGAGGCAGCGGTTTTTTTTCTTTTTCTTTTTCCGTTCTGATCGATGAAAGATAGTGAGGGGGGCTTAATATAATATATATAAATTTATTTATTAATTTAATTTCCAACTAGGTTGACTTTTATTTCGAATCCCGATTCAAACCCAACGACTGTAACACCCCACCTCCGTCAAGGTCACTCACAAAGAGAATGCCTTAACTTTGATGGAGCGTTTTAGTAGATAGAACAGAATATTACAAGAACAGATACATAAAGCAGTACTAGAAAATTTTACAACTTTATTACAGCGGAAAACAGAAATCAGTTTGGTTACATCCTTCTAAATCACTTTACCAAAACTCAAGTGTATATATATATATATATATATATATATATATATCAGCCCTTTTCAAAAGCCCTCAGAGTACAAAACTTTAAAATCATAATCCCCACAGAAGCTGCCATAAGGAGTCAAGCCATACTTTAAGCACTTAAGTACTTCAAGTAGAAGAAATCCGGATCAAGCTAAAGTCACTACAACAAAAAGCCTATATTACAACTTTTGTTTTACAACTGTCATAAAACTACAGTTGTTATAAAAACTTTTTGCAGGCCTTTTTTAAAGAAAGTTGTAATGTCCCTTTCCAAAAAGTTGTAATAATTCCAGCTGGCTCCCACTTTCGTATGCCCCAAAATTTTGTTTTCCCTCCTCTCATCGTTAATTTTAATTTCAGCTTTTCATATTGCCCTGCTCGCACAACAATTTATCTCCCAAAGTAATTGTCTGAATCCAAAAATTATCACTATCTAAAAAAATGCCGTATCATTCCCTACCCATTCTCTGAAGAAAACCTCTCTTCCTCCAATGTCAAACCACCCACCATTTTGTTTATCGATGACAGTACTCCATGCGAACTCAGAACTGCAAATTTGAGGAGTTTATTTTCAATTGAGCTCATATTCTTATCATATAGAAAATTGGGTATGCCGCTCTACTTTTTTTACTGTTTATTCTCAGATCTTCAACTTTCGATTTGAATTTTGTTTCAATTTCAGCTACAACGGTAGATCTAAAAGTGGCCAAACAAAAACTGGCCTACAATAATATTTTCTCTTTCCTAAGTTTGATTCTTTCCGCGTCTAATTTTGGAAATGATAGCAGTCGATTTTAGAAATACTCGAATTATAAATCGAACCAGCTCCTAAAACTGACTCAATAGTCAAGTATTGATTTGATTTCGAAACCTATCTGTGAGTCAATTTTGATGTGAATTTCGTTCCAAATTTATAGTCGATTCTTGAATTGAATTCGAAATTGGAATTTCTTTTCATTAAAAAAGCTTATATACATGAATATGGCTCTCACACTATGTTTAAACGTGTCTGGAATATGTACGGTTCCCTTAAAGAAGTTTTTTGAACATATATCTTTTTACTATGTTTCCAAGCATTTAAATGAATTTTGGAATTCATCACTTTCATCATCTTCCTAGTTTACAAGGCTTGCACTTAAGTGGAATCTAAAGTGGAAAGATTATATACAGTCTTCCCTTATCATTGCATAAACTGTTTCCAATGCTTGGCCATAAATCAATTGGTGGACTTATGAAAATTTAAAGCACAATGGTATGGTATAAAAAAACAAAAGTCTGCACTTGCAAAGCAAAATGAAATTCTATACTTGCACAGCCTGCGGAATGTATACATGTGTGTATTTGGACGAATAGCTATCGAAGTACAATAACTTGTACAATGTTTAAAGTATTTGTTAAATGCTAATTAGAACATGTTTGATATCAGTGAAGCCAGTCATAAGGCAGATGGATAAGCACCATCATTTGCTCCTTAGCTGCAGTTTTTAAAGACAGATAAATAATGATAGCAAGAAGATAAAATGTGTTATATATTTTGACATGTTTTCTAATGTTATATATTTGCTGCCAGGATATTTGTAATCGAACCTTCAATTCAACATTCTTCACATTTTTTTTGAAACAGTTCAACAGAGAGCTGAACACTGAATATTGACCTCAAATCATCTCTGTTTGATCGGCGAACCCCTGATATCTCTATTAATGCCTGAAGATATAGTTCTGGTAGCAACTGTTCTGTTTTCTTGTTTGGATCTTCCTCTACCTACTGCAGCTTTGTTTTTGATCAGGACAGTTGGATCTTCAGAAATGGATCCAATAGAGGTTCTCCATGTCGCACCCTCCTGTTTCATCTCTTCCTCCTTTTCTTCTACTGTTATGACATGTCTCCCTAGCTGATCATCCTCCTACTCTATAATTCTTAAGGAGTAGGACCCGCAAGGTACATATTCAGTGAACCTCATTATATTTTATTCTATATGGATGTCTTATTATTATTATTATTTTATCTGATCTTGGTGATATTAGAGCTTCAACTGAATATATACATGACTTGACACAAGTTTAGTTGTCTTGGTATGTCTGATGACAAAAATGCCACCGGTGTGAATGGAATTTGTGGGGTGTATATCGTAAATTTTGAGTGGAGTTGGTTTTAATTAATTGAAAATTTGGGGGGATTGCATTTAGGTTTGCCTCCTTACTGGGAACTATATTTTCACCTGTTTTCCTTTCCATTCCTTTTCATTTTTGGTGCAACACAAATTCTACTACACCTAATAGAGATGTTTATTTTAGTGTATGAATAATACAGACGAATAAAAAGAAAAAAGAAATTGCATTATTAGAGTTTTGAAGTATAGTACATTAATACCCTATTCTTTTCATATATCACTTACACAACTAAGATAGTGTATTTAGAAAAATGAAAGCTGGGAATTTCATCCTAACTATGCCTAGCTGTTTATTCCAGTGCATATACATGTAATAGTTTGTGAGATCAGTTTGACATGACAGAAATTTATAACGGTGGACTAGTGGTTGTGGTCCACCCTTACACAATGGTTCCTTAATAGCAGTTTTGTAAATATTTTATTCCTTTTTAATAGTTGTTCTTTAACGACTAATTCCTTAATACTGTTTAAGCGGCGATAGCAGGTTCCCTTATAAAAAAAACTGTTTCGTCCTTTTAAATATCAATTAAAATAACAATAACCAAATAATCTATAAATAAGCATGTTTAATTAGCAATCAGTAGTCAATTTTCCCTTTAATATATGCAAGTTGATATTTTGTATCTTGTATGTTTGCCTTTTTTTCGTTGTCTAAAATTGAGTATTAGTATTAGCTCAATAGATCATCGTATTTGTCATGTATATAGAATCAAACTAAGAACTATAATTATTGAAACTATTTCAAATGCAGGTTATGGATATTAAGAAAGTGCTGCAAGAATAAAGCCCCTTTGCATGATCGTTTTTAACGGTGGCATGTATCATTCGACGGAAAAAGGTGAGAGAAATGGCCTAAGAAATTGACATAAATGATATAGTGTGAATAATTTATTAGTAATTAAATTCTAATTTTATATTTTGTTACAGGTTCATACTCTTAGGATCTGTTGGAGTTACTCAACTTGAGAGATATGATCCGGTTAGAACAAACAAACTCTAATCACGACGATATTCGTTTTTTTAGTCAATGCGTGCATTTGTTAGGCATTATGGTTTAGATTGAATTGTACCTACTTTGTTGTACAAAAATATGTTGGTCCATCTTGGTAAATGTAAGCTAATCATTGGTGTTAAAAAGATCTTTATGTATAAGAGATTTCAAAAATTAATGTATTGTTTTGGTTTATGTTTTAAAATTGTTTGATATCTTCAGTTTTGTAGATAATAAGTTCTGTAATGAATTCTTTTACCAGTAATATGTTTGTAATTTGTGGATATATTACAACTGTAAAATAAAAGTTGTAATAATATATATCACAACGGTTGTAAATAGTTGTAAAAGTTACAACAACAACTGTGCATAACAGTTGTAATAAGGCTTATTACAACGGTGGAAAAAAGTTGTAAAATATACATATTACAACGGTTTTGCAACGGTGCAAAAAAGTTGTAAAAGATTTTAGTCTATTACAACTTCTTAATACACGACGGTTTGTCCACCGTTGTAAAATGTATATTACAACGGTTTTCAACCGTTGTAATATGGTCATTTTGATGTAGTGAGTATTCCCTCCTTAGAAACCTGGGGGGGGAACGGAAAGAAAAAGGGCGAAAAACAAACGAGGTCAGACATAAAGTCTGTTGAGTCCAGTGATTTCCAGCATATGAACAGATAATAATAATCATGGCATGCAAATAAAACTGGATGCGAGATAACAGTAACAGGAGTAGCAGATATACTTAGGTTAAACAGAAGAAACAGAATGATATAAGCTATTACTTTTCACTTCTCTGCACTAATACTAGTATAATAGGATTAGGTGTTGCCCTAATGTCTAAACAGAAACAGAATAATGGGCCTTTACCACCCGAACAGAAGGTACGGGTACAAAAACAGAATAATCCTTACGGAAACAGAATGTTAGAATTAGGTGTACACTAGTAAATGGGCCTTTACCACCCCAACAGACGGTACCACGCAGAAACAGATAGGTGTTACCACCCAACAGAAAGAGATGATACCCCAAAGGAAATAGACAGAACTAAGTGTACCATAAATCTACCCCAAGCGATCGGCTCCCTAATACATAAATGCCCTGTGCCAGCCCCACAAAAGGGTGTATCATTCCCTAAAGTGGCAAACTTTGAATGACACAGACCTATTTACAGATGTCACGGCGGCTTACATCCTCAGAGGCAGACCGGGATCCATGCACGCACATGACCCAGTTGGAACGCACCATCAACACCCCTCGCCATTATCAGAATGAACCGCTTATAATTAGTTCAGTAAGCGTGCCCAGACCCTACCTATTGTTGGGTCATAGTTTCGATACCAGAAAGGGTTACTGAATAATATGGGTCTCAAACAACAGATGACACAAGTATTTTTCCCTCCTAACCTTGTGTCCCCAGACTAATAGATTTTAGATTAACTTATTTACAAGTTTTCAGACATACAGAGTTCAAGTCAACTAGTTCACAGATCAGAAAATCAAATTAACAGGTTTTTAGACTAACGGATCAGATGTATAGTTCTTAACGGACTTACAGATTGTCTAACTTTTTATGGGGCCCACCGACTTATGAAACGTGTTTGTTAAATTCATTATTCTGGTTGGTTTAACCCTATTCACCCAAAACGTTTTAGACATCATATTTATCCCAGATTTGCATTAATTAAATATTAATGCACAGACCTCTCACATTAGGTCGGTAGCTTGTGGCCGCTGGATATGCCAGGCGGTTCCGGGCAGACTTCTGCCACAAGCCAGACCTTACCTCGTGTCTAAGCATATTTTAGTTATGCCTACGACCTCTCATTAGACTGACAGTTTGCGGTCGCTGGTTAAGCCCGTTGGTTCCGGGCAGGCTTCTACCGCAAACAGAGTCTAACCTCGTGTCATAGCCAATTCATTCCAATACAAATTTTTCAGATATCAGACAAATTCTGTTCATCTAACAGATTAAACTTCTACACAGGCTACAACAGATTTATCAAATTTCCATGTTTTACTAAATCTTAGGTCGAGCCTACGGATTTCCATACCTAGATTACCATTATCTAGTTTTCAACAGATCAGACAATTCAACAGATAGTAGATCTAGCAGTTTGAGCGATTCGACAGATTTAGCAAATAACAGATTTAGCAGTTTAGGCAATTCAAAAGATTTAGCAGATAACAGATTAGGCAATTTAACAGATTTAGCTGATAACAGATTTAGCAGATTATATATATCTAAAACTCTATTTGCATATCTTGCCTAATCATAATTTAGCCTAAACTTACATGCCCAAATCAAGGTCATAATTCATAATGCAATATATGCCCCAAATTTTAATCTTAATATTCCCATTTACAGTTCATGTCAAAACTAGATTTAATATTCTAGTTTACCATTTATGTCCAAGACTAATATACATGTAAATCATTCACTATTATAGCTAATTCATATTATGCCAACATATTTATAGCGCCAAATTAACTTAATTAAGCTACGCCCAATCCGCGTATAACATGTTTCCACAAGTTCTCTAAGTACTCATGAAATGGCATTAACAAAAGGAGTAGGGGATAAGCACAAGAATTGATATACAAGAATAGGCATGCAATAATGAACCAAATACAATAATAATGGCTCCAATAGGCTCGATGTACATAACAGTGAATGGGAATAAACTAGCCAAGTTACACACTAATTAAGAAATTTAACATAATTAAGGGAATAGGCATAAGAAACGAACTACAATAGTTATAGGCAACTAACCACAATAGTCATGGGCGAATAATCACAATAGTTTCTTATTCAATGTCATAGGCAATAGTCTCATAGTTATGAGTCATAGTCATAGGAAATAGTCTCATAGGCATGAATCATAGTCATAGGCAATAGTCTCATAGGCATGAATCATAGTCATAGGCAATAGTCTCATAGGCAACAGTTTCATGTCCAATCATGCATTATTCATTATTTGTCCCAAAATTTAGCGTTCGTGTGTTAATCTCTTATGAGATTCGGCGCAGGCTCGTAGTAGCCTGGCTATAGAATAGAAAGAAGAAAGTGGTACAGAATAGTCACATAAAAACAGATCTGACAGATAAGAATATACATAACCTCAGATTCAGATTTATAACCACATCAAGATCATAATTAAAGTTCATATCTGAAAATAACTGTACTCACTATCAAAAAGGAAAGTCTTGATTTCTGGTATCTGAGTTCTGACACTGAATAGTGTTCCTTTGGCGTAGACTATCGATTAGATTAGAAACTAGTTGTTCCCTTTTAACTTTATTCAGATTAGAAGAAGATCCTAGTTTTGATTCCAGCAGAGTAACGATGCCATTATTTTATTTAATAAGAACGGAGGGAGAGTATAGGAATGAAATTGTGCAGCATAAGGTTAGAGAAGAATGGTGCAAAGAGAATGGGGCTAGGGGGCTGTTTATATAGGATTAGGCGGACGAATCTAGACTGAAAACGAGGCCAGAATCATCAGAATGAATCAGGTTCAAAAACTGGGTTTCGGGAGCAGGTCGACCCCCAGGTCGACACTATGGTCGACCTGGCCCTTTGGAGGTCGACACTATGGTCGATCGCCAGGTCGACCTGGTCCATGGGCAGGAATTTTCCCGCCCAGGCTGTTCTGGGATTTTGAATTCGAATTTTCGAGCTGTTTTCGATTCTGAAAATCTCTGAAACTTTGGAGGGTCATATCTCCCTCATACAGACTCCGTTTCTCGAAAACTCAGACTTGTTTCCAAGCAAAATTTCAAGACGAACGCAATGGCGCAACCCGTTTCCCTTGATTCTTATTTAAAAATTAATTATTCTCTGATTTATTACTTATACATTAACAGAAAATACGGGGTGTTACATTCTCCCCTCCTTAAAGGATTTCGTCCTCGAAATCTTCAAGTTAAGAAGAATGTGTCCTACCATCCAGTCATCCATCTACTCAACCATCATACACAAGCATCCATTTTCCTTAGAAAACTTATAATGTTGTATGAACATATGCAAAAGTGTGTGTATATGTTCCTTATCTAATGCAAAGATCAGGCGGTCCACTGATTCAATTGACCTCCTTAATGTGAATTATGTCAGTGCCATGAGTCCAACATGTATGCAATTTTCCTATTTGATCCATATCATTCTTGTATGAGTGACATCTATCCATTCATATGCAACATCCATGTGATGAGTCAATCATTTTACATCCACAAAAATTGAGAATGCTCACACATCCATTTGCAGTATGAGAGTGTTTTCGGGCCGATCTAGTGCCTAGTTTGTGTATATGCATCCACGAGCAACCACTAGAAACCACTTGCAATCGTCAAACATAACATGTCTCAAACACATGTTAACATCCATAGGATTCCTATCTATAGGTCGAAGACTCGATTGATAGGATACAGTCGAGTGATGGGAGTGAGTGCAGATAAACAAAAACTTGGTTTCCATTAGACATTGGTCGAGAGACTAATTCCCCTAAGTATCAACCCCGAAGACCGAAATCAACATCATATTGACACCTAGAGGATTACCCTCTTTAACCTTATCAGAAATATTCAGATATTTACAGATTACTAGTACAGATCAGATTACCAAATGATTTTTAGGAAACTAAGCATGATAAAAACCCAAGATGTATGCATCATAGTCAACTTAACGCTCAATACAGATACCCAACTTATCACAATTAGATGAGTCATAACCCTTATGGGTCTGAGTCTACTGCGGAATCAAAAACAATACTAGTATTAAAGTGCAGAGTATCGATTACAGAATCAAAATGCCAGAATCAGAAAAGAGTTTTAACTCAACAATCAGATAAAGAAATTAGACCTCCTACAGAAAGTTTTCCTATTTCTATCCTATCCGCTAGCCTCGAGAGTGTTCGTCTGCCCCCCAGAAGTTGGTCCTGCCCTCTGCCCTTGCCCTCGTTTCTTCGGGCAGTCCCTAGTGAAGTGTCCCATCTCACCACAGTTGAAGCAAGTGCCCTTTCTTTTTCTGCAATCCTTGTTCAGATGAGTCGAGCTTCCACAAGTAAAGCACTTTTTCTCCTTCTTATCTTCAGACTTCCCATCCTTCTTTTGTGTTTCCTTTTTGGGCCATGCTTTCTTGTTCTGTGGTTCTTCCTTCTTTGCCTCTTTCTTGCCCTTGTCTTCCTCGTGCAGTAGTGCCATATCCACCAATCTCTCGTAAGTCGCTCCCATGGGTACATGGGTCATGGCTAGGTTGTGCAGTGGCTCGTTCAATCCTTTAACAAAGCGGAGAGCCTTTTTATGCTGAGTGTTGACTAAATCCAGTCTGAACCTAGCCAGTTGGTTGAACTGGTTGACGTATTCCTTGACCGTCATGCTCCCTTGTTTAAGAGATAAGAACTTCTCCACCTGCAGACTTTGCTCAGCTTGTGAGAGGAATCTCATCTCAAATCTCATCCTGAAATCCTCCCAAGTTTCCACCGGTCTCTCAGCATGGGTAACCTCCTACCAATAAGAAGCTTCATCTTTAAGCAACCACACTACCAACCGTACCGTTTGCCTGTCATCTACCTCGAAAATGACGAACAAATCTTCGGTCTGCTTCAGCCAGTTCCTTGCTGCCACGAAGGATTCAGTTCCATAGAAGTCTTTTCCACCCATAGCCTTGAAGTCTCTACACGTCTTTGCGAAAGCATTTCCACGAGGAGGAGGAGGAGGAGGAGGTGGTACCGCTGCCACTGGGGGAGGAATATCTGTGGGGCCTGTACCGTTGGCCCTAGCCTCTAAGTACCTCCTGAACCAGCCAGGTATTGGCACACCCTCTGGAAGGTTAAGATTCCCAAACATGCTGAAATGAAAGAAAAAGGATTCAAAACGGAGAACTGAAAGGATAGATATATGGGTTTCGGGGATTATGTTTTTCAAAATAAGCTTTATTTTTGAAAATATTTCCTTTTAAAACCTTTTTGAAAATAGTTTTCAAAAACTTTACCCAATCTGGTAACCTTCAGCTCTGATACCAAGTGTAACACCCCACCTCCGTCAACGTCACTCACAAAGGGAATGCCTTAACTATGATGGGGCGTTTTAGTAGACAGAACAAAATATTACAAGAACAGATACATAAAGCAGTACTAGAAAAATTTACAACTTTATTACATCGGAAAACCGAAATCAGTTTGGTTACATCCTTCCAAATCACTTTACCAAAACTCAAGTACATATATATATATATATATATATATATATATATATATATATATATATATCAGCCCTTTTCAAAAGCCCTCAGAGTACAAAACTTTAAAATCATAATCCCCACAGAAGCTGCCATAAGGAGTCAAGCCATACTTTAAGCACTTAAGTACTTCAAGCAGAAGAAATACGGATCAAGCTAAAGTATTCCCTCCTTGGAAACCTGGGTGGGGGGGGGGACGAAAAGAAAAGGGGCGAAAAACAAACGAGGTCAGACATAAAGTCTGGCGAGTCTAGTGATTTCCAGCATATGAACAGATAATAATAATCATGGCATGCAAATAAAACTGGATGCGAGATAACAGTAACAGGAGTAGTAGATATACTTAGGTTAAACAGAAGAAACAGAATGATATAAGCTATTACTTTTCACTTCTCTGCGCTAATACTGGTATAACAGGATTAGGTGTTACCCTAATGTCTAAACAGAAACAGAATAATGGGCCTTTACCACCCGAACAGAAGGTACAGGAACAGAAACAGAATAATCCTTACGGAAACAGAATGTTAGAATTAGGTGTACACTAGTAAATGGGCCTTTACCACCCCAACAGACGGTACCACGCAGAAACAGACAGGTGTTACCACCCAACAGAAACAGACGGTACCCCAACGGAAACAGACAGAACTAATTGTACCCTAAATCAACCCCAAGCGATCGACTCCCTAATACATAAATACCCTGTGCCAGCCCCACAAAAGGGTGTATCATTCCCTAAAATGGCAAGCTTTGAATGACACAGACCTATTTACAGATGTCACGACGTCTTACATCCTCAGAGGCAGACCGGGATCCATGCACGCACATGACCCGGTTGGAACACACCATCAACACCCCTCGCCATTATCAGAATGAACCACTTATAATTAGTTCAGTAAACGTGCCCGGACCCTACCTACTGTTGGGTCATAGTTTCGATACCAGAAAGGGTTACTGACTAATATGGGTCCCAAACAACAGATGACACAAGTATTTTTCCCACCTAACCTTGTGTCCCCAGACTAACAGATTTCAGATTAACTTGTTTACAAGTTTTCAGACATACAGAGTTCAAGTCAACTAGTTCACAGATCAGAAAATCAAGTTAACAGGTTTTCAGACTAACGAATTAGATGTACAGTTCTTAACGGACTTACAGATTGTCAAACTTTGTAATGGGCCCACCGACTTACGAAACGGGTTTGATAAATTCATTAATCCGGTTGGTTTAACCCTATTCACCCAAAACTTTTTAGACATCATATTTATCCCAGATTTGCATTAATTAAATATTAATGCACAAACCTCTCACATTAGGTCGGTAGCTTGTGGCCGCTAGATATGCCGGGCGGTTCTGGGCATACTTCTGCCACAAGCCAGACCTAACCTCGTGTCTAAGCATATTTTAGTTATGCCTACGACCTCTCACATTAGACTGACAGTTTGCGGTCGCTGCTTAAGCCGGTTGGTTCCGGGCAGGCTTCTACCGCAAATAGAGTCTAACCTCGTGTCATAGCCAATTCATTCCAATACAAATTTTGCAGATATCAGACTAATTCTGTTTATCTAACAGATTAAACTTCTTCACAGGCTACAACAGATTTATCAAATTTCCATGTTTTACTAAATCTTAGGTCGAGCCTATGGATTTCCATACCCAGATTACCATTATCTAGTTTTCAACAGATCAGACAATTCAACAGATAGTAGATCTAGCAGTTTAAGCGATTCAACAGATTTAGCTGATAACAGATTTAGCAGTTTAGGCAATTCAACAGATTTAGCAGATAACGGATTAGGCAATTTAACAGATTTAGCAGATAACAGATTTAACATATTATATATATCTGAAACTCTATTTACATATCTTGCCTAATCATAATTTAGCCTAAACTTACATGCCCAAATCAAGGTCATAATTCATAATGCAATATATGCCCCAAATTTTAATCTTAATATTCCCATTTACAGTTCATGTTAAAACTAGATTTAATATTCTAGTTTACCATTTATGTCCAAGACTAATATACATGTAAATCATTCACTATTATAGCCAATTCAGATTATGCCAACATATTTATTATGCCAAATTAACTTAATTAAGGTACGCCCAATCCCCGTATAACATGTTTCCAGAAGTTCTCTAAGTACTCATGAAATGGCACTAACAAAAGGAGTAGGGGATAAGCACAAGAATTGATATAAAAGAATAGGCATGCAATAATGAACCAAATACAATAATAATGGCTCCAATAGGTCGATGTACATAACAGTGAATGGGAATAAACTAGCCAAGTTACACACTAATTAAGAGATCTAACATAATTAAGGGAATAGGCATAAGAAACTAACTACAATAGTTATAGGCAACTAACCACAATAGTCATGGGCGACTAATCACAATAGTTTCTTATTCAATGTCATAGGCGACTAATCACAATAGTTTCTTATTCAATGTCATAGGCAATAGTCTCATAGTCATGAGTCATAGTCATAGGCAATAGTCTCATAGGCATGAATCATAGTCATAGGCAATAGTTTCATGTCCAATTATGCATTATTCATTATTTGTCCCAAAATTTAGCGTTCGTGCGTTAATCTCTTATGAGATTCGGCGCAGGCTCGTAGTAGCCTGGCTATAGAACAGAAAGAAGAAAGAGGTACAGAATAGTCACAGAAAAACAGATCTGACAGATAAGAATATACATAACCTCAGATTCAGATTTATAACCACGTCAAGATCATAATTAAAGTTCATATCTGAAAATAACTGTACTCAGTATCAAAAAGGAAAGTCTTGATTTCTGGTATCTGAGTTCTGACACTGAATATCGTTCCTTTGGCGTAGACTATCGATTAGAATAGAAAATAGTTGTTCCCTTTTAACTTTATTCAGATTGGAAGAAGATCCTAGTTTTGATTCCTGGAGAGTAACAACGCCATTATTTTATTTAATAAGAACGGAGGCAGAGTATAGGAATGAAATTGTGCAGCATAAGGTTAGAGAAGAATGGTGTAAAGAGAATGGGGCTAGGGGGCTGTTTATATAGGATTAGGCGGACGAACCTAGACTGAAAACGAGACCAGAAACATCACAATGAATCAGGTTCAAAAACTGGGTTTCAGGAGCAGGTCGACACTATGGTCGACCTGGCCCTTGGGAGGTCGACACTATGGTCGACCCCCAGGTCGACCAGGTCCATAGGCGGGAATTTTCCCGCCCAGCCTGTTCTGAGATTTTGAATTCGAATTTTCGAGCTGTTTTCGATTCTGAAAATCTCTGAAACTTAAGAGGGTCATATCTCCCTCATACAGACTCTGTTTCTCGAAAACTCGGACTTGTTTCCAAGAAGAATTTCGAGACGAACGCAATGGCACAACCCGTTTCCCTTGATTCTTATTTTAAAAATTAATTATTCTCTGATTTGTTACTTATACGTCCACAGCAAATACGGGGTGTTACAACGACTATCGTCCATTGCTAATTACCCCCATTCCGAACACAATGGGATATGTATCGTAAGCTGATTCGATCGTTTCAATCAGTTTTCGTCAAAATCAAAATATAACTCTATATATTGAATTTGAACGCACATTTCAATTTACTGGGGCCACGTACGGACTCTAAAAATTCCCGAAAAATATTTTCTAGCTTCGTATTGACGATACGGTCCTAACAACACTAATTTTATCGAATTCTGAGACCGTTTGAAAAATGGCCATTTTCCAGTCGATTAAAATCAACTGAAACTGGTCAAACGCGTTTTCCTTTGTCACGCTCACATATTGATTCGAAAAATTACGAATTTTGGAATCTAGCAATAATTTGACATCACAGATCCAACAAAAGCGGTTTCATCGAAAACCGAGGTCGTTTGAAAATTTTCCATTTTTAAGGGACAGAATTCCATGACGACTATTCTGAATTTTCAAATGGGCACATCTTTTTATTCCCGCTATGAAACTTTAGTTTTTCGGATTCGTTGGAAAGATATTCTCAAATAGATTCTAATATTTTTGGTTTCACTAAAATCTGGTTTATTTTGAATCCTATGCATTCATTTGAAATTTGAAATCGAATTTTCAATCTACCGCGCCATTTCTAATTCCTTTTATAATTAAAATATAATATTTATATGCTAACGACGATCCAAATAAAAATATACGTTCTAATTCCATTCAAAATAAATTCCTCGTCCTTATTATTTAAAATAATTCATTTCAAATATTCAAAATGCACTAAAATTGCCAAAATAAAAATTTTAAATCGGCTCGGATTTCCGGGTTATTACAATCTCCCCCACTTAAAACTTTTCGTCCCCGAAAAGGAACAAAGCCGAAAGTTGTTTAACTAATCAACTCAACTTTCATTATTTTGATTACGGCTTAAGTTCTTCGACTTTTCAGTTTCTAAGAACTTTTCAAATTTTTCAAAAATTTGGCTAACACCCTAAATTTTCGAAAAATTTCGCCATAACCTCCCCTGCACCGGGGACTTCAGGATATTTCAAATAGCCTCACATGGCCCTCATCAATCCAAAAAGAAAAAGAAACAGCCAAGCGGCTAGCCAATCGGCTCATAAAATCATCCAAACCCAATAAATTTTTAAACGTGTACCTATTTGTCGGGCAAACAATTTTATTCTTCTGCTCTAGCCTCCTTGCTATGACCTGTTCAATGTAAGTACATGTATATGCATGCAAATGCGACAAATTTTCAATACAATTCACTTTTTGGTTCAATTTGGCTAAAGGTTCAACATTTAATTAATCAAACAACACAACCAGCAATCAATTAGTTGATTAGCTTTTCAAATTCATAACTTTGATACATAGTCCAAAAATCAGATTTTTGATGCCAAATCACAACAATTAGCCCTATCTAGTTTCGGTTCTCACACCAGTCAATTGGAAATATATAGAAATCTCACTCTCGAAACTCAAAAAATAAATACTGGCGATGGTGCCCCGTCACCAGAATTATCCCCGGGCAACTAGAGTGTGATTTTATAACTATCCAGTACATTAAAACTTCGAATACACGTTTGCAAAGTGTATATGCAAAATTTTTATATATCGGATTGTCCAAATTCAATATAAATAAAATACTCAAATACGTATTATTCGATTAAATTTTAGAAACAAAAATCGTTTTCATTTTTATTTTAAGAATATACTCTTCACACTCGTTCTAGGATACAACTGATCCTATCTCTAACAAGTCATTCTTATTGGATATTACTAATCCAATCTCTGATGAATTCTTTCGTTTGGTTCTAATGTGTCTTGTTCTCCGAGCTCTGTAAACCAAAGCTCTGATACCAAAATGAAACGACCCAAATTTCCCCTGTAAGGAAAGCCCAGATACTATTGAGGACAAGCCACATCAGAACGTAGACAGAAGAACATTTCATTGTTTATTACAACAATTACATCAGAATACAAGGATATACAGAGTATGAATAAATATTACACATATAAAATATCAGATATTACAATACATTACATAGCAGCGGAAAATAATACAATACACAACTAGAAGTA